>JAWWMW010001583.1:172971-186866 GCA_035048345.1 Echeveria elegans
ACTTGAATGGAGGAGTGAGTATCAGTTCCAAAAGTGACGGTTAATATCCAATCAAAACTCGCCATGTCATATTTTACCACGTGGCAGATGGCGTATGGATGTTATCATGTCACGAGGTGCTTGCTAATCAACTGATCGAAATTTGATCTCAACTTTCGTATCCTATTGACCCGATCTCTCTCCGGCGACCCGATCGATACACAATCCACCGTCGTGCGTGCGCTCCGCCGTTGGATTGAAAGAACCAGTCGGAGCCGTGGCGTCTTACGCGACATCGCAATCGAATCTCTCAAGAAGAAAAGCGACTTCAGTACAGCCACTACCGGAGTCGAGACAAACCTTAGGTCAGACGATATTCGGACGGATCTCGGTCAGGGAAGCGGAGAGTATTGAATTACCTTTTTGGCAGACGAACTGGTTTTTGGCGTTACTGTTTACCATGGCAATTGGTTTTTTGGCGCTGAGTTTGTTTTTGTACCTGAGTTTGGAATTGGAGGGAGGATCTCCTTCGGTTGGGTTCGCTGCTCCGGCTACTGAGGGCGTGGAGGTAATGGTAGACTGATCTTTCGTTTTTCATATAGATTGTTTCATGTTTGGGTGCACTGAAATGAAGATGCTTGATGCGGTATGAAGAAGGTTTTTGATTTGATTTGAGTTTGTAAAACCTGAATGTCCATATAGTAGAATTATGATTTTACTGGGTTTGACTTTTAGTTTCTGATGATGAATGTGAACATTGATAGCGTTGGGTATTACATTGGGGCTGTTTATTGGATTATGTAATCTGAGAGTGAAAGTTTGTACTGTGGTGTTTGGATTTGGCAGATCACGTATGGTTCGGCCATAAAGCTGATGCATGAGAAGACCAAGTTCCGTTTGCATTCACATGAGGTTCCCTATGGCACTGGAAGTGGGCAACAGTCAGTTACTGGGTTTCCCAATGTAGATGATGCTAACAGTTATTGGGTAAGAGCAGCGGTATCCGCATTGATTATGCTGGTTACAACTTACAACGTTTCATTTCAATGCCAAATTGAGTAATTAGTTTTCGAGTTATGGGGGACTAGCAAATTTGGTAAAGTTATTATCTTATGGGGCTCTTGGACCTTTGCACAGCATAGTTATAGCTACCACATTTATAGTATTTTCCACTTTTTCTCCAGAGTAATGAAACATCTTCGTGTATTTTACTATCTGATAAGAGGATGTTTGTGCAGATTGTCAGACCTGTGCCTGATACCTCAGCTAAATCAGGTGATACCATCGAAAGCGGGACTCTAATTCGATTGCAACATATGAAAACTAGGAAGTGGCTGCATAGTCATTTGCATGCATCTCCCATATCAGGAAATTTAGAGGTCAGTCAGGCTTCTCTATAGATATCATCATCTATGTGTATTACTATAAAGGGTCCTGGATTCTTACTCTGAAGCAGTTGTTGTTCTGTCCGTAAAACTCAAATACATGAATTGGAAATGGTACTTTTCTCTTTGTCTTGGCCTTAAAAAGAGTTTGATATTTCTAAAGTAAACATATTTCTGGGGTTTATGCGGGTTCATTGACTGCCGAATGCCAATGCATCTTATCTTTTCTACTTAAAACATGCTTACCATGCTGCAGCCTATTCTCATTGTTCAATATAATATTTTAAAGACATGTCACATGTCAATAGAAAAGTGTGTCCACGGCTATTTACCATGGTGTGCATGATTAAGGTACAGTTTCATTGGTAAAAATAGAAGTATGTGGAACTATTGTTGAGATGCATTTGTTTTTGCATTGTTCCAAAGTCAATCAATTACATTGAACAGTTTTTCATTATACAACACAATTGCCATACCCAGTCCTACACAATTTTTAGTTGCTAATGGAGAAAATTCTTATCTGACATTACTCTTGTAACTGTTATGAAATATATGGAGCACAATGATTTTCATGCTTATGATATCAGTGCACTTTACCATGACCATTATGGAATCTTTACTGAGTGCAGATCAGTTGTTATGGAGGTGAACACCAATCTGATACGGGTGATTATTGGAGGTAATTAGGAGATTACAGATAGATATCAGAGTGGTCTTTAACATTGATTTTACTGGGTTTATAGGAGTGATCTTATTCCTTTCCAGGCTTTTAATTGAAGGAAGTGGAAAAACATGGAGGGAAAATCAAAGAGTGCGTCTTCAACACGTGGACACTCAAGGATACCTACATAGCCATAACAAGAAATACCAGCGCATAGGCGGAGGGCAACAAGAGGTGAGTGTACAAGTTCGACATTTACAATTTGTCCACGTCCTTTTCAACACAAGACAACTGAAAGCAGAACCAATGCACCATGCTCATTCATAAACTTGCAGGTCTGTGGTGTGAGGGAAAAGAAGGCTGAAAATATATGGCTTGCTGCTGAGGGAGTTTATCTTCCTGTCACCAACCCTGCTGCTGGAAAATCAGCTAGTATGTAAGGTTTGAGGGGCCTGTCTGCTATTTTATGTAGTTACTCATGTACTAGAAAAATCTAGATGGTTTTCTCATTTTGCTGACTTGTGTAAGCACAAGTGATCGTGCAATCCATGTTTTGTTTTAGTTGTCATGTCTACATTGTCAGCACAAGGTCGCATATGATCCTAAATAACATATATTGGCATATAAATTTTTGAATACCCTTCCATTACCAGACGATAATTTCCTAACAACTTTCTAAGATCTAAATCGCCCCATTCTCAGACCTGGCAATTTCCTCTTTGGCCTTTAGAAATATACACTTCTAGACTCCGTTCGGCTCTTGAAAAAATAAAGGGTTGGGGAAAAAGTTTAAGAACATTGGAGGGGCCTATTTGGTTATTCCAAGAATGTGAAAACAAAATCTAAAAAATCTATACATATTTTTCTCTCTCAAAATTTCAAGTGTTGTTTTCTTCTCAACATTTTCCTTCAATCAAAGGGAGGGTAGAATATTCTATTTATCACACAAATCCATCTACACAATTGAGACGTGGAGGACCTAAATCTAAACTTACCCAATTATCAAAATGCCGAATTGAGACTGATACCTCCTTCACAGACTCATCCAATATGTTCTTGATCGAATTCTGATCAGGCAAATTAGCTTTCTTGGAGTTCTTGACAGCATTTGTTGTCATTATTATCAATGCCAATACCCATCTCACAAATAACTGGAAAAGTATCTGCAGACTAAGTAAACACATTCAAACAAGCTCAAAATATCAATACCCATCTCACAAATAAGCTGTATAATTGACATACAGCTCAAAAACTAAACTAAACTAAACAGCTCAAGTTTTATCAGAAGCATTTCGTCGAACCGCTTACAGGCAAAAACAAAGGTCAGATATTATGCCCAGTTAGAAAAAAAAACCAAGCTAAAAATCTACCTCGAAACCTCTAATTCGAATTCAAGATGAGCATCGTCAGGATCAGCACGGCGCTGAAGATTCTTCAGAAGAAGTGACCACTTCGGATACCTCAAATCCGAAGCTTCGATTCTGATCGCATTTAACTGAGAGAGACCGAAACACATTGCAGCGATTTTTTCCAAGCAGTTGGCCCAATCAAATTCAGACACGTCGCTTTAATCGAACGTCAATCAAAGTCGGTTGTTCGATTGGACGAGAGCGAACCTCCGCTCGGGTATATTCCCACCTTATCCACGTGGCAAAATCCCATTCGCCGGCCTGGCGAATTAGTTTAGATATTTCGCTGGTCGTTAAGATATTTTCATTGCAAAATCAAATTCACTCGTATATAAATATTCCGTGAAGCGGATAGAACCCAAACGGCATCAGATGTATCAGAACGACTTCGTTTAACGAACTGAGGATGCGGTTATCATCTCCAGCTCCATCTCATTTTTTCTACACTGAATATCTATCCGGGTCAGAAAATCGCCGGTAGAAGGTCCGACGGAAATCGCTCGAATTGACAGCGTCGTATTCGTTCCTATCCGGTACGCAATTCTCCAATTCCTCCACCGCGATGTTCAATTTCACAGTTCAATGAAAAATCTTTGAATTAGGGTTTTGTTTGATTTTCAATTTTGCAGATATTTCGAGCTCTGGTTGACAAGAGAATTGAAAATTTGTGACCGTGTTGATGGTTTGTATTTGGAATTTGATTGTATATGGCGAAGGTGTTGAATGATGATTCGATAATGATACGTGAGGTGTGGAGTGATAATTTGGAAAATGAGTTTGAGTTGATTAGAGGGATAGTTGATGCTTTTCCATATGTGGCGATGGATACGGAGTTTCCGGGGGTTGTTTTACGGCCAGTAGGGAGTTTTAAGCATATAAACGATTATAATTACCAGACTTTGAAGGAAAATGTTGATATGCTGAAGTTGATACAGATTGGGTTCACGTTTTCGGATGAGGACGGGAATTTGCCAACGTGTGGGACGGATAAGTTTTGTGTTTGGCAGTTTAATTTTAGGGAATTTGATCCGTGTAAAGATGTATTTGCAACTGATTCGATTGAGTTGTTGGAGAAATGTGGGATTGATTTCAAGAAGAATATTGAGAAGGGGATTGGTGCGAATCAGTTTGGTGAATTGTTGATGTCGTCGGGGATTGTATTGAATGATGGTGTTTATTGGGTGACGTTTCATAGTGGGTATGATTTTGGTTACTTGCTTAAACTTTTAACCAACAGGAAGTTGCCTGATGCTGCGGCGGAGTTTTTTGAATTGATCAAGGTGTATTTCCCTGTACTGTATGATGTTAAGCATTTGATGAAGTTTTGCAATAGTCTTCATGGTGGATTGAACAAGCTTGCGGAGCTGTTGGAAGTTGAGAGGATCGGTGTTTGCCATCAAGCTGGATCAGACAGCTTGCTTACCTTGTGCACATTTAGGAAACTTAAAGAGAATTTCTTCAGCAGCTCATTGGAGAAATATGCAGGTGCACTTTACGGTCTTGATTTTAACAATTCACAGTAAGCAATATAAGGTTTCATCAACGTTTGTCTGTTCAGCTACTTGGACGTTATCAACCTAGTTGTAACTTGTAAATTTGTACGCAGATGCTGAATGTGTTCAATGGCTGTGTCGATAAACTTATGTCCTTATTTAGTTTCTTAGCCTCCTACATTCTGTTATTTTATGAGTATGAGTATGAGACTTTTAGTTGACAAAATGATAAATTTCATTAATTCGAAACGCCTTAAGAAAGCAAGACTATATCATCGATCGATCATGGAAAGAATGAAAGCTTCCTAACGAATGCGGTGAGAATCATGCTATTCCGTGGTGTTGAACCCGTTTCAAATCAAAATTTTAGCCAATTCAGTCCCATTCCTCACGGATTCGGATCCGGTGCATCTACACCACTAGGTGCATCGAAACTTCTCTCCTGTTTTTGGATGACTTCGGCTCAAAATCTGAATTCGACGTAAATTAGAGAATTATAGCTCTTTAAATCAGTTTTCGGACAAGTTATGTATTACCAACAAATTCTCCAAGCAGAAAAAAGTTTATTTGGTTATTTGATGCAGCCACTAGGTGCAGCGGAACTTCTCTCCTGTTTTCGGATGCATTCGGCTCAGAATCTGAATTCGACGAAAACTAGCGAATTGTACCTGATTTAGAGAGCTATAATTTTCTAGTTTACGTCGAATTCAGATTTTGTGCCGAAATTATTCAAAAACAGAAGAGATATTTTGGTGCACCTAATAGTGTAATGCACCGGATCGGAATCCATTCCTCACCCTACATCTATATTGTCTTCCTAAACTTGCATAGCTTGGTCTAATCGCAACTTCAAGTAGTGGATGGTTCAATTAGGCTCGGTCCGTTCGGTTCACTCCCAACAATCTGTGCAACGACATCATTTAAGATCAATAGTCAAAAATTTGTGTTACTGTGTAGATCTGGAGGTTCACATCACCGGATCATTTCGCCGCAGGAAAGATTTATAGAGAGAGATTGCGAAAATCGAATTGGAGTTACGATTTCGTCAGCCGATGCTGATTCCGATTTCGTTGCTTGTGTGTCGTCGGCGGTTTTGTTGGAACTGATGGATCAACCGAGCTCATGGGATTCTCTGCGGAAGCAGGTTTGTTGCCTTCTTAATATAACCCTATCGTTAGGTCGGTGGTAAAAAAATTGTTTAAAATTCAATTTGTTGTTTTCTGCTGACTTTTTGGCAACCCCATTACAATTTCGGATTGATTTGTTAATTAAGTGTTGTTGAATTTCATCACTGGAAATATGGAATGGTTATGAAACTGTTGGAATTTGATGCGTAGGAGAAAAAAAATGAGATTGAACGTTCAATTCGTAACGTAAGTCTTTGGATCATGTTAATAACTGTTTGTGTGTGGTATGGTACGGGACTGTTCGGAGAACTGCAGTTGGAGGGTGTGGGATTTTTACCTGTAGTTGAAAAGTTTGATATATTACTAGTTTCAAGGGGAATTATGATCTGACGAGTTAGAGTTTCGTTTTGCTAGTAACTGGAAACGACTTTATGATGTGAATGAGATGCATTTTTCTAATTTAATTCTTGAAATATTGGGGTAGAAGAGCCTTATCTTTTTATTTAACTGGTGGTGTCATATGTAACTTAAAATAGGAAGATATGTGTCGGATTGTGCGTATGTCAGTTTATGATCCTTATGGAAGTATGTTGCTTTTCAGGCGAGGAAGCTGGAGGCTCAGTTGGATGATCAGATGCATATATATCGTAAGCTTGTTGTTACAAAAGCCGATGATGGTGGTAAAGAGAATGATCTTGAATCGGAAATAGAACAACTTCTGAAACAACTTCAGCAAGTCAATAATCATATGCAGACATGGGTATCTTCTGGAGGATCGGAAATCTTTTCTCATACATTGACTCGACATCAAGAGATCCTTCAAGATCTAACACAGGTAAGCTTTATGGGGACTAGAACTGAACTAGAGTTGGATTCTGAAATAAGGGTGTCAGACTACATCTTTTTTCCTTGAATCTACCGAGAAGCTGATAATAATTAACAATACATCATACATCTGTAAGTTAACTTTTTTCTTTTAATTGGGATTGGGGAAGCTATTTAGATCAGTTGATATGTGTATGGAATACAGAATATAGATATGTGTTATTGCATCAGATGCATTTTTAGTATCAGTTTTGTGTGTGGAAGAAATAGGGCTATTATATTTCTCGGAAATTGTTTGTTTCAGTGTATAACAAAATATTAATGAAATCACATTAAACATTATGTTGATCATACTGAAAATTTTGTCATTTGTGGTTGGGACTGTTGATTTTGAACAGTTGTAATGCATTTCAATTGCTGTCACTGATTATGTTGCTTTTCCACTTGTCGTAATGTAGATGGACAATGTAATTTCTCAAGCACAGGCTACTCTTGGAACACTTTTATTCCAACGCTCAACATTTGGTGGCATTAATTCGAAGCTAGCTAATGTTGGCAGTCGCCTCCCTACGGTATAAATGGTTATTCTTTACTGGTTACACAGATTATCAAATTCATGCAATTTTTGAAAAACACAAGCGTTGATGCCAGTGTGAACCTTCTCATACTTGGCTTACGAGAAATACATTGAAAAAAAACCTTTAAATTACATTACTTCCAAGTGACTTATCACATCTTTGGTCACCTTTTACAGGTCAACCAAGTTTTGAATGCTATAAAGAGGAAAAAATCAATGGACACCATCATTCTTTCTCTTGTGGCCTCTGTATGCACATTCCTCATGTTGATCTACTGGATGAGCAAGTAAGAAGCTAGCCCATGCTTTTCTCATCCAAGAACCAAGCTCCCCCATTATTATATTCCCTACATTTTGTTGTATGTATCTTTTAGCATATCCTCAATCTTTGAACGTTGGTATACATATATACATCAGAAGAAGAAGATCATGTAATTCTGATATGCAATTAATTCAATTTCTTGCAACCCGTAGAAGCATTAGTAACTTGGAACGTAACTCTGGCAAGGGAGGTTCAATCATGTTTCATAACCTCTCAAGATTTGATAAATTTGGGTTCACTTTTTTGTTGTATTTATTTTCTAATTCACTTAAATCTGGGTTTCTTCCCTGCAGATTGTTGTAATCTGAGTTCCCTGAGAACTCCGCAGTTGAGGTAGCTGTTGTTGTTTTTAATAAAGACTGGACATGAGTGCCCATAACAGTCCATGGCATAAGTGGTTAGAGCCACCATGTGTAGATTGATAAAAATGTTTATCCCCATGTGGAACACTGATGACAAGCCAAGGACTTTGTAGATCATTCTAGGATTAAATATGTTGTCTATGAGTAATGCACTAATGCTCCTTTCAGATTCAAAAAAGCATACGTGCGGACATGATTATGAACTGTTGAAAAAGTGTGCAGACGTGATTCTGCCATGTGGAACACATGTGACAAATGCACACTCGTGGAAACAGTCACGTGTGACGATTGCATGGTGTTCGGAGAAAAATGGAAAGAAATAATAAATTAATGGTCAATTAGAGCATATCTCAATGGATCCATAGCCAAGCAGCTCCTCAATCATCTGGTCAATGCGGTCAGCTCTTCAAATGCCTACTCCTCATTGCTGCTTCCTGCTGCTTGCATGCACCTTTCGTCCTCTCCTCTCCCCAGCTCCGATCCTCCATGCTCTCCTCGTTTGCACACCGCTACACCTTCAGCTCTGGTTTTATTCAAGTCTCTGATGATGGAGTGATATTGGTTGCTTGTAGCCTGATATCATAGGGTTACACATAGGGTTAATGGGCCAGGCTCTCATTCTCAAGTAAATTGGGCCGACCGACAATTATACGTCGTCGTTTCTTATCCGAGCCTGCTGCCTGATATCATACCCTTTAAGACGTTGACCGGATAGCAGAGTAAGCAAATCATTGTTGACTAATTGAGTTGACACAAAAGCGCATGCGCTACTGCAGCCTGCGTTTAACATCAAAGTGCAAACGTCGCCATTATTAGATGCTTCCACTTGTCCCTCCTCTTATTTCAGTTCCTTCTGCACACTGAAATTCATACACAGAATTGAAGTATTCCACGAGTCCTGACTCTGCTCAGTGTTTTAACATTTACTACCTACAACTCCAAATTTAAGTTTACGTAATTATTATTGAATCAGAGTGTGATACATTAATAATATAATTTTATGTATTATAATTTTACTATAACAAATCTTAATTAATTTTTTTATAATTGTCTAGGGACGTAAGTTGTCAGAGGCAACTGAACCAATATTGTATTCGTGTTCATTTTTTTTTTGATTGTGTGTATACCGATATTTTCGGTGTGCGAGAGTATTATTTCCAACGCCAACATCATTTGCATATTTATACATAAAATGGGTTTGTAGTACTCCTACTACGTTTGTTTATTTGTAACACATGTCTCTCTGTTCCTAATCTTTAGTAAATTGTACATTCTACCGTGTGAATAAATTGCTCTTTTCAATCCAAATGTGCTCAACTCAACTCAACTGTTTCAACTGATCGAACAGGATTCGGACGCTCCTATTGGTGTAGGTTGTGGATTGACGTTCACCATCACTCGTAGAGTTCCACCAAGCTCGACTGGAACAAGTGGGATGAGCGAGTGTAGAACGTCTGTTATCAGCGGCCGATAGCTTGGCTCTGGTTGCACGCATAGCACTGCCACCGCCGCAACCTGTGACCCAAAAGGTGTAATTTTTTCGCACAGAAAAATAATAAACAACTTGACGAAGAAGCATGGACTAAATTATAGTGGCAGGACTAACTTGGTACAAGTGCTTAAGATCCATAGTGTCCCTAATTACAGGATCCACGATGAGTGGGAGCTTTGTTCGATCAGTCAGCTGAGGCATCGCCTGTACAATGTTGAGAGAAATTTTGGATAAGTTTAAATAGTACAAATGCGTTAAAGGATTGGTTGCTTTGAGCTTCGAGTCTTTTAAGAAGACATCGATGGAATGGAAAGAAATGGAATCTGACCACACTTACCCATGTGACGATGGATTGGCACTGAGATGGTGCCAGTTTCTCAACAGGCTTCCGTCCTAGTAGAAGTTCCAATAATACAACTCCGAACGCATAAACATCGCTCTTATCTGTCAGTTTACCTGAAAAAGAAAGATAGCATAACGGAATCTTAAATTGGTACAGAGGGAGAGAGATAGTGGTTAAGATTTATGACGATTTAGTGATTCATAACTTAGGCGAGCGTACCATCAAGAAGGTACTCTGGGGCAACATACCCTAGGGTGCCCGAGAGCTTTATGTTCTTATTTTGACCGCTATCCGTCACCGCCAGGCCAAAATCACAAATCTGCGGGACGAAAACGGTTCAGTACTCATTGTTAAAATTTAAGTTCGACCAAACCAAATTTTAGGAATGTAGATTTTACTTTAGGAAGTGTTCAAGTTTGTACCGTGGCATTGAAGCTGGAATCTAGGAGAATATTTGATGTTTTTAGATCTCTATGGATAACGGGCGGAATGCAATGCTCATGCAAATATTCCAGTCCTCTGCTCACCAGAGAAAATGTTTTACATGTGAGTGCTCTTTTATGTGATCACGTCATAGATGTCAAAATCAGACAAAATCTATCGTGCCTACCTAGCAGTGTCAAGAGCTATTTTCATACGCATATGCCAACTCAAAGCTGATCCGTGACTAGGTCCTGTGTCAGTTTGTCAAAAAATGGTAAGCTGTCGATACCAATTCAACTATGCTGTATTTATTCCTTGCTTTACAAGGCTGTACAGTTTCAAGAAAATGAAATGTGGAAGGAATAATTACCATGAAGTTGAGTCTCCAACGATCCATTGATCATCAGCTCGCAAACCAATAATCTAGACTCATCGTGAATACAGTATCCCAGAAGAGCGATGATGTTCGGGTGCTGAATTCTACTCAACAAATCCACTTCGTTCTGCAGACAGATGGAAGCTTGTACATTACAACAATGCACACGAAACTAGCAAATAGTAGTTTAGAAGAAGTCTGTTACCATGTTACATACCTGAAACTCTCTTTCAGCATCGGACCCTTCAGCGTTAATCTTCTTCACTGCCACATACTGATTATCCGCCAATTTAGCCTTGTAAACACGTCCAAATCCTCCAATACCTAAAACCTCACTCTCTGCAAACTTGTTGGTGCCTTTCTCAAGTAATTTGAAGTCCACTACAGCCACCGAACGCTTCTTCCCAACCACTCTAAAGGATGAATTCAGCTTCGACAACATTGGACCAAATCCATGCCCCTTCTCAGAATCTGCACATCATCCAAATCCAAATCCAAATGACGCTCAATAACAGATACACGCACAAACGCCTTACAGAACAAAATCCCAACTTGAAGTTACCTGAATTACGAGATGTTTTCTTCAGTGATTTCACCGAGCTGCTTCTATGATAAAACCAGACACAGAGCGACAAGATCACTAGGAAAAAAGCACTGGACGCAACCATCACCGGTATCAACATATTCTTGTAGAAATCCCTGTGACCTGATCCTGATTCAGTCCTCATCTGCACCCCTGAAATCAGCCAAATGAGAGAAATTTCAAGAAACCAAATTTACCGAAATTCACATCAGTTGATCATCTTTTCGACATGGAGTAAACTTGCAAGTTTCAGCAAAAGACAGAAACTAGTGAACCAACTACAAGTCTACAACAACAACAACAATGCACACAAACACTACACAACAACAAATCAGACTTAAATGAACACAAAGTACATCAGCACCTACTGAAACAAAAACCACTGCATAAATGAAAAAAAGAAAAGGTTGAATCTTTGAAGTGAAAAAATGCTAATTTGACTATTTGACCTAATAATTATATTACCAGGAGCCACCGCCGACAATGGACCATCCGCCGGAGACAATACCGGCGCCGTTGCCGGCGAGGAAATAGGGCTTCTAACAATGTGCTCAGTAACCAAACCTCCATCAACCAAAACACATATAAGCAAACACAGAACCGGAAGAGGACGAAACTTCATCATCATTTGAACTGATTGGATTATGCTATAAATTTGGATTCTTGCAACATGATAACAAAAAGGACTAGAAGGAGGGATTTTGGGAAGTGGGGTGTGGTTGGATCTTCGAAAAGATTGGATCTTTAAACCAATCTGTCGCTCATAAGACAGTGTGGCTATGGTATGCGCTCTTCTTGTTCTGCTGCTGCTTCAGTTTTGATTGATGGAAATGGAGATGGACACACACACACACCATTGAATATTGAATGTAAGGAAGAGCGAAGTTAATTTTTATGGGTTTCTGTCTTTGTGCAGTGGTGTGGTGTTGTGGGGAGTTGTGGGGTCGATCCACACCGCAAACACATCAATCTTGTGGACAGTTACCTCAAAAGCTCACCCTACAAGCTTTTCCAGCTTTTTTTACAGACAAAACCAACATCAAATTTTAAATATTTAATTTTTGATTGTTTTAAGTAATACTCCACTCATGAATGCAAGATTTGTGTTTTCAAATTATGATTTTATTTTTAAAATTTTGAATGTTAATCATTTCACCGTGATTGCAGTCACATAAGAAATAGGATTAGACATTTTATTTGGAAAAATACTATTATAATTGTATAAATATTAAAATATATTTGACTGCAAAGTGCAATTGGCTGCACTGAATCCCAATTCATTACATGGAGCGTGATGGATTCATTCAAACATAAGAGCATTTGCACCGGCAGCAGCAATTTTGTGTTGAAAATGGAGCAGCTGTTGGAGCAGGTGCAAGGAGAGAGAAATGGGTTTTGAGCAAGTGCGAGAAGAGAAAAATTGCTGAAAATGGAGTAGCTGCTCCGGTGCAAATGCTCCACTTCCTCAGGGGCAGCTCCAGCACCTCTTCCGGTGCAGCTGCTCTAATAAAATTGTCATCGTTGGAAAAGAGGGTGGAGGGTCTGATTAGTGAGACCTAATTGAGGTGGTAATGTTAAAAATCGCGATGATCAAAATTTGGGGCATAAAAATTGACTGATGTAACATGTATTAGGTAAATGATGGGCTAAAAAAATTAGATTATTTTAAATAACACCAAAGAAAAACTTTGTCATTAAAAATGTATGCATGTATGATGTATGATGTACTTATGTTTTAGGGGATTTCAAGTGGGCACACTACAGAATACACCAATGAAACAGCTGGAGATTTATATGTACAATTTAGACCCCACCATACTTTTAATTTCATATTTAATAATCATGACTAATTTAAATTCAAGTCTTATTGTATAAAAAATTATATAGATAAGTGGAAGGATTTTGCACTTGTGTAAGGACAAATTGGTGAAATAAATTATGAACAAAAAAGTTTGAGCAACTACATTGTCATGGCCCTCTTGGAAAATGCAACGTTGTACCTAACCATGAATTTTATTCAATTTTATGTTTGTCTATAGTTAGTACAAGTTTGTAATTTTTATTAATGGAGATGGGTTTTAGGAGCAACAAATGTTTGGAGTACCATAATATTATGTTATTTCACATATTTATAGTTTATCTGCAATATGATTTTTAAAGTAAACAAATATTATTTATTTATTATGTATGTCCAAATGAAAAGGCAAATTTTAATTATACTTTATATTTATTATTTAAACCATATGATCTGATCAAGATGATGTGTTTGCGTCTCTTAATATTTGAATATCCTCAAACTTCTCTTTATTTATTAAATTATGAATTTTATATTTAAACTAGAGTATAATATGCATAGGGGAGTGGATCAAATAAAAATGAGTGTTTAAAATAAAAATATATAAAAAGATCATGTTCATTCATTTGATTCATCCTACGTCCCAGATTAAATCACAATATTAAGTGATTTTTAAATTAAAAAGGGGCAAATATAGAAACACAATATTTACATTAATCATTAATAGCTTGTTCGACATTTTT
>JAWWMW010001585.1:0-11068 GCA_035048345.1 Echeveria elegans
TATATCCGATCCATCCATAACCTGTGCTTCAACTGTTCCACCCTGCATCTCGTGATCAGTGTCCCTTTAAGCTTATCCGACAACTTTTTAATACGAGAGCAGTTATGGATAAACCTCAAGAGTTCTCAATCAATCCAATACTTTGTATTAATGATACCTTGACTGGCTGAAAGGTCTTGTGTATGGCTATGACATGTTTGCAGAGCCTTGTATTCAATGCCCTCTTTCAGCTCACGCCACGTAGTAACCGAAGGCTAATATAATACAACAGACCAGGCCTGCGTGCCGATCATATACTGCACCCGCTCATCTTAAATCTTTCTGAAAACAATGATCTCCACATTGAATGATTCTCTACAACAATATCCTATTCTTAAGGTGATGAAAAGGCAGGATTGCTGACATTTTGCATCTTGGAATTTTCTGCACGAACCGGGTATACAGTTTCGTTTCTATATAAATTATTTTTTTAAACCTTTTCTAACTACATTAGTAAAACAGCGTTCCCTGTCAATACATTTTACTGGGTAAAATCTGTAATAAAAATCGGAAAATGTCAAACTGGATAACAAAAATCCAACAATAGCCTCCTAGTAATCTGCTACTGATGAATGTTCTTCACTTGCCAGCAGTTTCCTGAAGCATCTACCAAAACAGTTGCATTACTGTTCATCGGATGGAGAAAGTACAGTTTCTGAGCATGAATGTAAATTACAGACAGGGTGAGGAAGAGGCGATGGCAATTGAGAGTAAGCGAAGAGCAAAAAGGAAGACAGCTTGTCTTTGTCTGTACTTAGATGTTGCGGTACTGTGTAGATTTACTAGCAAAGTGTCCATGGCAACTTTAAGTTCAGTTCCTCAGGACATCAGAAAATAAATGTTATTCAATCCTTCAAATCAAGAAGTTGATCTGTATTTAACGTCAAAGAACACCAAAGTCAGAATGAAAACCCTAATTCAACAAGGAACAATAGATTTTCTCGCGGAAATACTGATGGCATATATCAAAGAAATTACTTGATTTACAAAATACGGACAAATATGCACAAACAGAGGAGATACCCAAAGAGGCGAAAACAGAAAAACACAGACCAAAATATAATGCAAGAAACTGGCAGAACCAAGATTTTGCGCCACAAAAATAAAACACACAATTCACATAACCCTGACTTTGAAACGCCAAACGAAAAAGAAAATTCAAAAACAGGCAAAGTGAACTGAATGGTAACATTACACACAAAATCAGGAATTTGTGCCACAATCATTAATCCTGAATTCAAAACACAGAAGGCGAAAGGTATTAACTGGAAAAGAGAACTGAATCAGAGAATTGCATTCAAAATTCATACCAGATGGAGGATGTTGCGCGAAACTCGATAGGGGCCGGAAGAAAATCTTTTTGATTTCGGAGCGTCTCGGTGGGTCAATTTATAGAGATTTTAAGTCTCGATAGCCGTTGCGAGTTTGCTCGTTAGAGCGCGTCATGCTTACGCAACGGCTTATTTGCGGAAACTCTACGTGGTAATTCGTTTCAATGATCGGTCCAATTTTAGCCCGCACGATTTGTCGGTTCAATTTTAGGCATTCCTGGCTGCTATCTTAGTAGACGAGCCTTATTCGGCTCAATGATCGGTCCAAATTTATAGTCATAAAATGAACCCCACTTCAAACCATTGTATTTGTAGTGCCTAAATCCCATTTTGAGTATATTGCCGTTTAACCATCATTAAAATGTATTTTTTATACTTAATCATTATTATAATTTATTTACACTTAACCACCTTATAAAATTTAAAGTTAACAAATCACTATCTTTATGAAAAAATTCATTGATTTTTTAAAAATGAAAAAATATCGAAAATCTAAATATATATAATATAAAATCTATTAAACCCTAATTTTTACCTAAACATATAAATAAACAGAAAACGGACAAAGCCAAAATTAAATTTATATTTTTACCCCTCACCCCACCATTAATCACAAATATGCCATTAAAATTAAAGATATTGAGCCCGGTCCGATCCATTAAATAAATATTAAAAATAGAAAATATTAAAAATAATTAAAATAAAAATTAACATTAAGAATAAAAAAATTAAGCGAAAAATATTTAACATTTTTAGGTGAATCAAATGGAACTTCGAAAATAAATTCCGTCGTGATTTAATTTTAATTTTTATCAAATCGAAAATCTTTTTAATAATGCAAAATTTCATTATGAACGAAAGTCAAACAATATTATATATATCATGTTAATTTTTTTTATTTTTTTCTATTTTTAAAAAATTTTTATATTAAGAAAGGTGGTGATTTGTTAACTTTAAATATTATAAGGTGATTAAGTGCAAATATATATATAATGATAATTAACTGAAAATGATGCAATTTACTTTCATTTTTGTAGTTACGTAACATTTCTAGCACAAAATTGTACTTCGGGTACTTCATGAGAGTCCGGAGATTTCATGTTGGTGGTGCATGCGTGCCTACCTTTTAACGACCTGCATAATGAGATGAAGAAAAAGGAACGGACTTACCGACCATCATGGAACTGCGCATTTTTGGATGACTTGAAAGTACCTTTTGAGTCTCTTATTTTCTTCTATACTTGTCCCATTTGTGTTCAGTAGCCAGAGGAAGGGCTCCGTTTGCTGCATCAGTGTCGAGAAAAGCAAGCCTGGATCTCCTGGCTATGAAATCAATAGCAGATTCGCAGTAATCTTTTCTAGCAAGGTACGCAACCTCACCTTCTAGAAAAGGGTATCAACCCATGAGACACTCCGATAAAAAAGCATGACAAAACAGGTAATCAACACACTCTTGAGTGTTGAGTGCATGCTCCTTCCATATGTTCATATCCAGAAACCCCTAGATCCATGTAATACCAACTCCATCTGAGAATATATGAGTTACACAAACAGTATAAAACAACAAGAGAGGGACACATATCAAGTAATGGATTTGGAAGACCTGAAATTTATGAAAAGAAGAAGAAGATCTTAGAAGTAACCGGAAGGCGCAAGAGAAATTATTAGTGGATGTAAAAGGGTAAAACAGAATATCCCACAGGCCACTGAATGGTAATGCAGTTCGATCAAGTAGTTCCTTTTACCGTGATCTCAATCCAACAGCACATTACCTGAGTTAAGAAATGTTTGCAACTGTTGAGATCAAATAGAATAACAGAATAATTTAAATAACTTCAATGACATCTGCAAAAGTACTTGTCTGACGTTGATGAAAACATTTCATAGGCTTGATTAATAACAACCTGCACTCGCGCCAAAAACTGGATCTATTTATCACATGTAAAAGATTGAAACGGAAGTATACGCGCATATGTTCTCCGGTAAAATACAGGTAAAACATGGGTAAAGTAGAGCATGCATACCTGTCTAAATCTGAAAGATGCTTCAGGTAACCTTACTTAAAACCAAACACTTGGCCTCTCTCAGAAAAGCATGAGCTTCCATCCTGTACAAGAAAAAGATGACACATCATAATGCAGCCGCCCTTTAAAACTCTCTATTATAAAAAGCCATGAAAACCAATTCATGAGCATGATCATTAATTGAAAAAACGATATGCAGCAGTTCATTAATGAAGTTGATGAATAATTCATGTGGCCGCACAAATGCATCTTCTTTAAACAAGAAACCAAGCCCAAAATCAAAATCAAAATATACAACACTTTCAGAATGAATATTTGAAAACATCAGCATCAACATCGAATTGCTCACCTGTAAGAAGATACAGTGAGAGGCTTGGGATCTCATCACTTCGTCAATCAAATTAAAATGATGCACCTCGTGAAACAACCACTCCAATGACACAGTGTATAATCTCAGATGATCAAATTATCTGAATTATCATGTCATACCAATAGACTGCATAAAATGACTCATTCTAGGGCTTTAACATATAATAATAACCTGTTATAGATTTGCATATATACATGTTGAAAAATCCAAGGCTTATCAGTTATGGATCAGACTTCTCACTTGGTCATCGCAAGAGGGATTGATGATCCTCGATTTTTCCTCACACTTCTGCATTTTCCGTTTTGCTGCTTCTTCATTCTGATCTGATACGCATACTCATTCGGTGAGTCTTGCATAGTCGACGACTTCCAAAATAAGTTATCCACCTGAGATCAAGATGTAGAAAACATTTGATGAGAATTAAACCGAACTTCATCATAGAATGCTGCAAATAGCCAAATACTTCTTATCAATAAGAAATTAACCATGAAAAATTTGTGAGTCAAGTTGGTTTACTAGCGTAGCGGGAAGATACGGATCTGTTGAAGTTGAACAACCCATGCCACAGCCTCAATAGCCATACAAAAACTGTTAACAAAAGAATTCCAGATTTGCCTCACTCTAGTATTTCATCATATGTGAGGCGAGTGCTTCCAGTCAGTGTTCATGGCACCTAAAAGTGGCCAATCAAGAGAATCTGAAATATTCTTTAAATATGTTAGTTGTGTCATGATTGGCTAGGCACTACATACATTTAAACATATGATGCTCAGAATCAAATGCATGATAAAAATCAATACTTAATTAGCTCACAATCATTGGAAGAAATTGGTCAAGTCAGAGTCCCAACCAGATTCCAAGCAGAAGGGGTTGCTGGCTGCTGCAGCTTCCAGGATAAAATGCTGAAGTCAATGGACTTGGAAGACCTTAACTCCTTTTTTGCACCACGAGTGAAAGGTGCTAAATGGCCGATGAGCTATATTCAATAGGCTTAATAAGTTATAAAGCGTACCTGTGCTGAAATTTTGACTCAGGTTTACTACAATACTACAAAATATAGCGCGACCAGTTCTTCAAAACCTTCAAAAGCGAGCCAAGACTGAGACAACAAAAACATTAGTAACAGGATGCACAAAGTAACAGCAAAAGCTAATCTTAGCACAGAACAGTTATCACTCGGAACTCGGAAGCATTTCAATTATTTGGGACTCCTATTCGTTGACAGAAATATTCCTTACTGAGTGAAAGACCATTGCTGAATATGACCTTTGGATTCCCATAATAGAAGTTCATTCGCCTTGGTTGCTATTGGCTTCTTTCGGCTAGAATCACCAGGAGTATTCTCAAGCAATGCGATTT
This sequence comes from Echeveria elegans, assembly GCA_035048345.1. Classification (NCBI taxonomy): domain Eukaryota; kingdom Viridiplantae; phylum Streptophyta; class Magnoliopsida; order Saxifragales; family Crassulaceae; genus Echeveria; species Echeveria elegans. Next base: position 5,124 of record JAWWMW010001585.1, read on the forward strand.
CTGCATTTGGATTTAAGATACGGGAGAAAAAATTGAACGTCGGAACATGAGGGCATTTGAATGAAGTACAAGCTGAGTAGAAGCAAGGCCCGGGTCACTGATCACCTTCGCACTATGCGCATGCCACTACTGTAAATCAATATTGTGATATAATCAAAGATAGCTACTATAAGTTGTTTCAGACCTCAAATTATACGGATAAACCTGGATTTCCAATGTTGATAGGACCAGTGTCGTTCCCGTCCATCAGCCGTACAAGACAATCAACTTTCAAAGAAGTGAAACCCTATGCGGCCACTATCACTGCTGATCAATCATTGCATATGGCGCCACATACATAGCAGAACCTGCAAGTTTGTGTTCCACCCTAAACAGTCAACGGCTCGCTGCTGCAGTTAACAAGTTAGCCCCAAAACTTAACCCTAGTATTACAAACACAGTTGTGATCAAGACTGACTCGAATGACTAACTGAAATCAGATAATGTGGAAAATTATGCTTGTGTAAAAGTGATTGCACCAAACCAGATGTAATTAATTTCATCAGAACAAGCTCATCAATAAATTACAAGCTTAACTATATTACCAAAGCTGTGTTGTCCATAGTTGTCGGATATAAGAGTTTCAGCTACTCTGTTCATCATCAAGGTAAATCCGATCTCCTGCCACAGCAACAACAAAATGAATGTAAGATTTTAATCGAAGGCCTACAGACACGATGCCCGTATAGACGTACAAAAGATTTGAAAGTTAGGGGAGGATACCAAAACAATCAACCAGTCAAACAGTCTGCCTAATAGCTTTCATCCAAGAGATACACCACAAGATCTCCATAAACATTTAAAATGGATGCGAGCAAAACCTTAATTTGGTAAATGAAGTTGCACCAGGCGTACCAGTCCCCAATATGTTAAGTATACCAATGACTTTTGCTATGATGGTCTACCATAATACACAAGCAGTTAATTGCTGAAAAAGATAAACACACCACCGAGCATTTGAAACTTGTCTGTTAGCTGGTGAAATACGAAGAGGTTCCCACATATACAGGGTTGTATTTATATAAAATCTGGGGTGCAGGACACGCAAGATAGATTCCTAATAACCAGAAAATATGATATACATCATCTAAAGTCATCAAACCAATCACAATTGTAAACCTGCATACTGAGTCTCTACTCTACACAATCATCCACACAGTGAAGGACGTAGCTGACTCGGAATTGACCACCAGCTGCATTGACGTAATTCCAGAATAACAACTGCTAGATAAACTCATTAATCACGTATACTAGAAGCCAATAACAAAAATAATAGAGTATGACAATTACATAATGTTCACTCATACCAGACCAAATGTTTTTCCAGACATATACAAGCTGATCACTACCATTATATCAACTGCATCAACTGTCATACTGAAAGTGGCAAAATATATCAACAGAACACTAGAGTATTCGTCGGGGTTATGTTCCGTTCGTGTAAATATACTTTATTTATTTTACCTCCTGTAAGGCTGTAGGTTGTCCACTTCCACCCGTTATTGTTACCAGACCAGGATAATCTTCAAACGCAACACGATCCCTGGATATGCTTCCAGTGTTCTTGGCAGACGGGTCTTTTGCTAATGGACGAATCCCACTCTAAGCAGATAAACTTCTGTTCGTCGTACCTAGGCAGAAGTATAACACCAACATTTCATTTCACATATTTAACAATCAAACATAAAAACAAAAACAAAATCTTAGCTAAACAGAAAGTACAAATATTAGAGCAGATCAAATTGAAACCAAAGCAAACAGGTGCTCTTATTGAAGATCCACATTGGACCGTTTGGAACGGAAAAAAAGCATGCAGATCATTAAATTAAGTCTGTCATGCAAATATTCAATGAAATAGAGCAATATTCCACCAAGTCAACAATGCAAGAGTCAACGATAGGGATCAGACATTAAAGTGCACTTTCCGAATGTTTATTCAATGGAAAAGAAATAGTTTAGTACAGAATAGATGAGTTTTAACCTTTGAATTGTTTAAGAAACTAAGAATTAAGATAGCAACAAACCTTCACATTCAAGTAGTCGCAGATGGCATCCAGCATAAACTGAATCTCATCCTCATGAGGTTCTGGGAGCATTGTAATGTCAGTATCTGAATATGTGGTGCCAGCAATGATTCTTCCCAACCATTGGAGAATTAGGTAAACTATGTAAGGACAGAAATTGCAAGACACCCCTCATGGGCTTCAGGAATTACTAAATAAATGGACATAGGACAGAAATTGCAAAACTATTTTAGTCAGAATATGAAAAAGAACGTGTATACCTCCCATGTAACTTTTGTATCAGACCATGTCCTGTAATTGCACAAGAAATAGGGAGGGTACTATCACCTGTGCAAAAGAGTCTGCAAGACTACCTGATCTCAGATAAGAAATTTCAAGACAATAAGAGTAACAGTAAACAGTAAACAGACGCAAACGATGACAGCGTTGTAAGACACTGATCTGGACTACGAAAAGGTGTACTGATAATTATGATTTTAAGTGCTAGCTAATTAAACTTCACTACTTTTTGGAGCCACAAGATATGCATTATATAAACAAAAGAAGTAAACTTTACCAGAATAATGTGCTGAGCCTCGCTAGAACATGTTCTATAGAACTCCAGCTCCACGCCGCATCTTTCAAGGAGAGATAATGAAGAGGAATATTTAGTCACTAGAAGTGATGAGAGTCGCCAAAACTGCTTCATTCATTCAATAAATAAATAAAAATATGTAATAAATGCTTTACAGAAACGGTCAGAGGTGCTCCACAAATAAAGGGATGTCCTAAAGAGTTCAAAGAAAAACAAATATACCATCTGCAGTTGTAGTAATTGGCACCCTCCATAAGGAAGCAGACAATAAGAAGCATATGGCCTACACGACATCTGAATAAATCTGGAACTCAACTTCTAAGTTGCATATACACGTAAAACGTTGATTCGTGCTAAAAAGAATAGTACAATAAGGAGAAAAGAAACATGGAAATTGACTGCCTAAGTCCATTCCTTTTCTTAATCTCGGAGCATATCCTCATTATTCTAGGATAAAAAAACATGAATATACAAAACAAAACAGTCTGTTCACTTTGCTTAGCTCACCATCGCTTATATAATTATATATTACCATTAAACCAATAGCACACCTCAAATAACTGTATGCTCACACAAAAGCACGCTGAAAAATCTGAAATTTGAAAGCTAAAAGCAATTAAATAAGACGAGGTAATTGGCATTTGGCAGCTAATATAAAAATACGTAAGGCAATAAAGTGGACCTTCACATGAAATCAGGGTGCTGGCACTAGACGTTCATACTATTATTCATTGAGCTCCATGATTCAGTAACAACAAAACGTATGGGTGATTTCAATCAAAGGGCCTAATGACTCTGATGCCACTATAAGAACCAACACAATCTTCCTCAAGCTCGTATCAAAGGAAGTGTAACTCCCATGAGAATCAAACTTCAAGGTGCTTCTGTAACAAAGATCATGCCCTCTAATTACACAAGAAAAAGGGAAGTTACCATCACCAGCGCAAACGGAGGTGAATTCAGCATTCTTTTGACGGACGCCTGGAATCTGCAAGATTACCTGATTTCATATATGAAATTCAAAGACAAGATTCAAGTAAACAGACACAAATAATGACGGTATTGACCATATAGTGTCGATGGACAACGAACAACGAGGAAAAACTACATCTGCATATCGATGATTAAAGTGATATCCATGTTTCCACCTTCACATGTGAAATTAATGCATTAGATACACTGTAAGTAAACTTTCCCAGAAGAAAGCGCTAAGTCTTGTTATACCTGTTTTTAAACACTAAAGCTCCACGCATCTTCCAGAGAGAGCTAATGCAGACAAATATTAACACGCCAGAAGTAAGTGATGAGAATCACCAAACCTGCTTCATTAAATAAATTGATAGATGAAAAGGCTTCACCAAAAAGGCCAGAATTGCTCCACCCTGCAGTTATAGACGCTGGCACCCTCTAAACAGAATCAGATGGTGGCAAGCAAGTAGCCTAGGCCCTTGAGAACAGCTGAATAAATTTTGAAGTCGAAAAAATCATAAGCAGTCAGAAATTATATTGAGAAGGTGACATAACTTAAAAAATACTATATAAAAAGGAAATAAGTTGACGTCCAAAAATATTCAATCTCCAAGGGAATGCTTACGTGACTCTTGTCTTGTCCTGCAAAGATGCATAACTTGGTATGAGGTTGGTTCCTGCTAAAAGAACAGTACATTACAGTGACAAAAAATCCATATTTTTCCAGAACCTTGAACCTGTAATGTAACAACCCAATTCCATTCTTTTTCTTTAACTTGGAGCATATCCTCATTATTTCAGGATTAATATATATATACACAACAGGTTCTCTGGAAAATTCAAAACGTATAAACCATGCTAGACGTAAATATGAAAATACAAAACATTACCGATAAACACTGCCCAAATGAAATATGGAATGTTCACACGCCAATTAAATGCATTTCAATATTTCAAATTTGGAAGGAACATCGGTGAACCAATCCACTGCCAAACAAAAAAACACGCATACAAACAACCTGTGTGACAAACCCATTGCGAATTCCTTCAAGCTATTTAAACCTCATAACACACGTTATCGAAAACAACAGTCCAAGAAACTTCACCGAAGAAATGAACATAAACTTTGCAGCTTCTAAAAATAGTCAAGAGAGCTAATAACCTAAGAAACCCAACAAACTTCAATAAGCTCTAAAGATTCAAATCCAATGATTTCAATATAACAGTCAAGTACCGTCCATATGAAACAAAAATGTAGGACCGATTGCGGGCATTCATTATTTGAAAGGAACAATGATGCCCAAATGCACTCCCAATGAAATCACAGAACAACTATGTTTCCCAAACTAATTCCAAAGTATTTTCAGTTTGACAGCAGGTACCCCAATACCTTCAAAATGAAAACAATGAAATATGGAATGTTCGCACACCCAATATGTGTATCTCAATTCTGGAAGGAACATTAGTGAACCAATGCACTGCCAAATAAAAAAACACACATACGGTCTGTGTTTAATTTTGATTGGGGGTATGGGTGCACAACCGATTGCCAAATTAATGTTTTTGAAGATATTTAAACCTCATAGATCACACTATTTAAACAAACCAACATCGCCAGAAACTTCAAAGAAAACTGAAAGAAAAAGAATAGAGTTCCAATAACACCCAAGAAACTCAACAAACTTCACAACTAGCCTTGAAACTTCAATCTAATAATCACTTCAAAACTATCAATCCTTCAGATGCAATTTTAAGTACAAACAGTTAGCGTCCAAGAAGAAGAAGAATCACATCTTTAAAACAAAAGCTGTCTTAATCAGTCAAAATTCCACAAGAAACTTTTCCATTTCAACACAGATCAGAGAACCAACCTGAATTGAACTTTCAACGCCCGCTCAGTCAGCTTTGCACGTACCGACAAAAGAGGGTGTAGTAAATTGCCCCATGGCCTGCCACTGCTCATTTTCCGGTTCCTGCTTTACAACATGCAAATAAAAACAACATTTTTGAGGATAAAAACAAACCAACTAAATCACAGAAATTCGTTATAAAAACTAGCTTTTTATTTCCTAAAATCATTGATGAAAATACTATACCAGCCCGGCAGCCCCACCAGTCAGCATTTAACTGCAGTAATTTCCAACACTTTCTTGTAGCCCATGCAGTCTGAATAATTCATTCAGCAGGAACATAGAGAACAAATAATCAGTGTAAATATAATTTATTTATTTTTACCTCCTGTAGTTATTGTTACCAGAGCAAGATAATCTTCAAACACAACATGATCCCTGGATATGCTTTCAGTGTTCTTGGCAGAAGGGTCTATTGCTAATGGACAA
>JAWWMW010001587.1:0-10987 GCA_035048345.1 Echeveria elegans
TTTGGTTGGTAAATGTGTGAAGTTTAATTGAGTGGTTGAATTAATTATTTTTTAATATAATTGGAATGGTTTAGTTGTATGAGAATGATTTTAGTTAGATGTTGTTAGTAAATGCTGAAATATAATTAAATTTGATTGATAAATGTGTGAAGTTTAATTGAATGATTGAATTATTTAATTAGATATTCTATTATATATATAGATTACTGTACTCACTGCACAGTCAGAGACTGTTAGCTTAAAATTCGTAATGAAAATGAAAAATCATATTTTTCTGATTTAAATATATTATATTGAAATTTTACATGTATCACCTCTTTGTGAGCTCAGATTGCTCTATAACCGCCCCTTTTTCAAATCGAAGTGAACCGCAAGTCGTTTCAATTAAAGTCGAATTGAACCGCATAATGCGTTTGGATTGAAGTCGGATGGATCATTTTCTCATACTTCGCCGCACAGCTGAAGCCTGAAAAACACGACGGCGCGCCAAGGATGAGGTCTGATTAGCCAAACACGCGATGGAAGAATCAAAACCCATTCACTTAAGCTCTGTTTGATTACCGGAAAAAAGTGAAGAAAATTTTTCTATGAGAAAGTTATAAGAAAATTTTAATTTTATTTATCTATTTTTTAATTTTTTTATAACTAAACATATATTCATTTTCACTCAAACATTTTCTTTAATTTTTCTTTTCTTCTCCGTTTTTCCGCAACCAAACAAAGCCTTAGTGTCATGCATCAACTCGCCCGAGTTCACTACTTAACTCACTCATTAACCCGTTCATCAACTCATCCGCCTCTCCCTCTCCGTTCCCCGCAGTCACGCTCCTCCAAATCGCGTGTCGAACCGGAATCGAATCAGTTGTGTTTTTGCTGGATTTGTTAACATTGCCTCTTCCTCAAGTCTATGATTTGCTTAAGGAACTGTTCGAGTCTCCTCATGTGCTGAAATTAGGGTTTAGGTTTAAGCAGGATTTGGTATACCTGTCTTCGACTCTCCGTGCTCAAAGATGTGAACCTGGATTTGATAGAGTACGCATTTTTCATGTTTGCTGAAATGTAATTCATTGATTTATTGCATTTGGAAGTTTGATAATATAAGTACTTTCTGTTGTTGTTGAGGTGGAGCCTTTTTTGGATATCAGTGGCTCAGTGCTATATATGGCTATCTGCGTCCCAGTGTTTTGGGACGGAAGTCGAAGAATGTTAATGGTTTGGCAACTATATGTAGAGAAGTGTTAGGGATTTCTCTATATTGAATTTCTTTCGGTACTTATATTTTAGACGTGGCTGTTTTATGAGAATAAGTTCAGTTTGTTTGAGTTTGTTGGTGTGTTTGCAGGATTTACAATGCATTGACTGGTCGTTTCGTCCTCTAACTGACTAGCAGAAATAGTATGCAGCTGCTGATGCTCAGTGTTTGCTGGATCTATTCACTGTTTTTCAGCTGAAACTTGTTGAAGAATGTATTTTTTTGTGAAGATTTGAAATTTGGTTGGTATTTATTTCATGTGCAGTCTCACTCACTAAGTGGTACTCGGCTTACTGGTAAAATGTTGCCGCATTGGGGAAGTGATTAACATTATCATATTAATTGTTAGTCTGTTAGAAGTTACTTTTCTTCGATGTGTCATGCTTGATTGATGCTTTAACAATGTTCCCATTTTTTAGACGGCACTACTTTTTTAATCTCAAGTAACATGGAATACGAGACTTTCTCCACTTAATTATATTTTGTTTCAGGAAGTGCTTCGATTGGGAACACCACAGTGAAGTCCCTTGCTGATTCGGATATCATTGAGGGATCAAATTTGTGTGATAGTTTTTGCAGAATCGAGAATGAAGAAGCCTCTCAGGTTCTCTTCACAGGTTCACACACTGATAATCAATTCACCGAATCAGACATGGATAGCATAGTCGCCAAATCCTCTACCTTGAATAGTAAACCTACGGAAGATTTTCTTATGAAAATTGTTAACATTTATGGAGATAAAATACTGTTGGATGAATCTACTAGGACACGCAAAGCATCTAGGAGGAAAAGGCAGCCCACAAATGGTTTGCTCAGAAAAAAAAGTTCTGGAGTAACGGAAGATTGGGTTGGAAGACCTCGGGACCTTACATTAGGAGGTGATGGCTGTGCTAAGTTTCTATGTGATGTGATGGTAACTTGTAGTAAGACTATATTTCGCTTTATTTGAATTGGAAAGTTGTTGGTCAATTTCTTTTGCGAGCTAGTATGGGTTGAATTTATTTCATGGTATCATGCAAGCTTCTGCGTCGATGTTGATCAAGTCATGATAACTTTTGGACAATAATCGTAGGTGGGAGGGCTTGGCTAAGCATTTAAGATGTGTTGGCATTGGCGCAGCTGTTCCATCTAATAAGAAGCCTGAAGCCAGGTTGGCTCTCACTAAGTCATATTTCCATACACCAAAACAGATACGACAGTGTGCCAACCAGGTTTTGTGCATGTTGTTACAAACTGTTAAAATGATTACAATTATCACTTGCTTACTACCAGAGAATTAATTGATCAAGCGTCTAGAGAAATGTGAGTTTTGTTGACGCGGGATGCGAAGCTTTTGAGACATGAATACCTACTATTAGGCCAAATATACCGGGTGAAAAGTCTTCTAAAGAACGAGCAACTGCTTGAGGTATGTATGGTGTATGCAGGTTTGTAAGAGTGTTGAAATAAAGATACAACACATGTTTTTGGTGTAGTAGAGATGTTATAATTTGCATCACGTGGATTAAGTAGAGAACAGAGATGTGCATATCTTTATTGGGTAGGCCTGATGGAGAAAAAGTAGGATTGCTTAAGATGGTACCATATGTAAAGTGGAAGTCAAGGGATGTGTAAAGATCGAATAGAAGTAGTTGTGAGGGACATTCATAAGAGAAAAAATAACTGTAAAAAAAGATTTTAGACGAAGGTAGATGCGAACCTTGTATCATTTAGGAAGATCCAACCTAGTTTAATATTGGGTTCATTTAGGCAACCACTGTAAAATTGTGTTTAGTGTTTGAGGTAAGTTCTTATAGTTATTAAACTTGCTGTGTAGCATGCTGTCGTATTGGTTTATGATTTGATTTACTGGACTAGGAAGCTACATCGGCGTAGGCATAGACGCGTCGTAATAGTATGTTCCCCAAACAATATGAAAACAATGCACAGGAGAATAATTTAAATATTTGTATCATTAAGGATTTATTCTGAACAGATATAATCATGCTCGCAATGTATTTGACAAGTCTGAACTACTGAACCTTAACTCAGATCATATGAAACCATGTACAGGTTATTGAAACGTTTCAATTAAAGATTGATGAGGATCACTTAATGTCTAGATGCACAAAATGTAATGGCAGCTTCATTCAGAAGCCCTTGTCTGCTGAGGAGGCTGTTGAAGCAGCAAAAGTCTTTCAGAAAATTCCAAGCTGTCTGTACAACAAAGATATTGAGTTCTGGCAATGCAGAGATTGCCGGCAGCTGTACTTGGAGGTAGGTGTTGGCATTGGCCTTCAATGTTGGCCTTTTGGGTAAATTCAGTTATGATACTTGATTGTGAACAGGTGGCGTTATTTTTATACTATGACTTTGATTGTCTTGATTGTGAACAGTGACTTTCACATTTGTGTCTCTGTTGATTGCTACTTCACATTTTGTGATTTACTGGTACAGGGAACCCAATACCACAACGCTGTACAAAAGTTCATCGACGCCTGCAAGCTAAATAAATAGCCTATTCACCTTCCCCCTTTGAGTTTCTTTCGAGAATGTCTAGTGTACGTTATTTTATTGGAAGAGCAGAAGTTTTTCCTCGCCAAACAAAATAAAAATAATTTCTGAATATAAAGCAGGCAAATGTGTAAGGTAAAGCTCAAGTAAGTTGTGACATATTGGATTAATTATTAAATTGCGTGCACTTATTAAACAGCTCCTGTGTTGCATCTGCTGTTTAATTAATGTCAGTGAAAAGAGATTAGAAAACAAATGAACTATCTCTCCATTATTTCCTTTCACTGGATTGAATTAAAGAGATGATTAAGTTAGGTTGGGTTAGGTGTCTTTGCTTGGCAAGCATACTCTTGTTTCTTAGTGTATATTCCGTCATACGTTTGGTGTGCAAATGAAACACAGACTAAGGCCAATTTCCGACACCTACCCTGTAAACAACGTATCAGCAATACTTTAGTATACCTGTTGATAATTTTTATACTATCTCATTCATGATCATGTGTTAGGAAGTTTAATCGTATGCAATGTTTGAAGAGTTGTAGATTTTGTGCATAATGTGGGTTGCAACTGCATAAATAAATTCGTTTTTGGTCAATGGGATGGAATTATCTTGCAGGATACTAAATGCAGAAAACATAATTTGCAGGAATGGATTAGTCAGTCATTTAGCAGTCGAATATGGGGAAGAAATGGATTATCGCAAGAGTTGGCATTTTGGAAATTTATCGGGCAACAGAAAAGGTGTATATAACTCTATGGCCTCAGGTTTACACATTACACATATAATGCCTACCCAATCATGCAATATGCATGCGGCTTTTCTGAATGGTCATACGATGCCAACTGAACTGACAGACTTGCTGTTCGACTGTGCTTGGAATCTTCTCTGTCGGCGTATAAGACACTAGCACATATTAATATCTTCTTGGCACTTTATAGTTGTCATATATATATATAAGTATAAAAATATGTGAAGATGTCTTCTACATAATACTGGTTAATGTTCCAAGTTACTACCGGTTACTATTTATCTCCTCGTCTGCGGCGCAATCTGTAGAAGTGTGAAAGACTTCATTTTCTCTCCTCAAATGTTAAGCAATTTTGCGAAAGAGTGAGATCTATATATTTTTTAGTTTTATTTATTTAAGTATTATTTATTGAAAATGATTTTGATGTTCGCTTTTCAATTAGTCAGTAACATAAATTGATCCTAATTCCGGACTAGGTCACGTGTGTATATCATTGTGTATACTTCGATTCCCATTATATTTGTAATAAGAAAACAAGAACAATTGTGATGAAAAGTTTACATTGATTTATTTGATTTTATTCTCACTTTTATACAACAACCAAACAAACACAATTATTGCATTTTTCACAATTAATTCTCATGCTTTTATTTTCTCAATCTTTTAACCTGATTTATACGACCATATATGCGCCCTCTGTCAATTAAGTTCTCGTCCTATTTTTTTAGGACTATCTCTCACGCGCCAAGGAGAGGACGTCCGTCCTGAATACTTCAATTTCTCTTCGCATTTTATCTTTCATTGTGCAATTCTTCCTTTAGAAAACTTTGTAGATCAGATCATTAGAGTGTGAGAACTTTTATCATTGTGGAGGATGTACGACAGTACGAGTGTGCATGCCCTAGTTAGGGCATCCTTAACTGTGGTCGAGACATCTAGACAAAGATCAGCACATCTCTTAAACTTAAATTCATTCCTCTATTTTGTCATCAAATATATCTTTAACAAAAGATCGACTCACAAGATCATATTTCTTGTATCTTAAAATATGTAATCACGTTTAAGAAAAATAGTGACATTAGACGCATTCACGGGCCATACTTGATCGTTTATACAAACAAGATCGATTGATAGATGCGTGGTGTAAAGTGACCATATGCAATTGTTCAATCTATTCTTCTTGTGCAAAATGGGATTACAGTCTAAACATCGCACACATAATTTTGTGTTTTAAGTTGATGGAATGGATAGGGTTAATCTCTGAATCTCAGACCTAAGATGTGATGTACTCGTACGTACAATATACATAAAATGATCAAACGAGAATCACTAAACCATCACAAGGCCGGCGAGTTGGAGACTTGGAGTGGCCTTGAGCAGTGCAACCACATTAGTATGCAATTTAGTTTTAGGTCCCCGACAACGTCCATAATCGAATATGAAACACGAGTCAAAAGTGAACAACAACATCCCCCAACCAATGCCTGTCACGTGTGTGTGCTTGTGGTGCTTTAATATTATTCCCCCCTGGCCCCTCTCATGTTGTGTGATGCCCACTAGTGACTAGTGGCTAGCAACCAGTACATCACTAACCCACACTCAACTCAGCTCAAAATGCCCTCCAGCCCATCAATTCATGCTATTGATGGATATGACCCCTCATTACTCCCTCTCTAGGGTTTTCTCAACTTACAAATTTCCTAATCAAAGAGTAAAACCTAATTTTAATTTGCAAAGGCAAGCACGTCTAGCTAGAAACGAGGGGAGTCAGAAGAGGACTAGAGGAGAGCATTTTTACACATGTAGCTACCTCTACTCGTGTGATTGATAAAAGGGCTATAAGGAATAGTGGAAGCATGGAGGATGATAGAAAGAAGAATAAACATAAATATATATCCCACATTCTCTGGTCAGAAATCAACCCACAACTGTCCACACACTGCTGACCCACATACACAATATGTATTATGTATAAATGAATACACTAAAAAAGGAATGTCATTATCATTATTCTCCCTTCGACTGCATCATTTGTATCATTATAATACTAATATTTGCAGGACTGATTGCACAACCATGTTTCATCATCAAAATGTTAACTATTCATTTTGATCCATGACCTAGGAACAAAGATATTTCAAGTTAAGGAAAACATTAGGAAAATCTATCCAACAAGTGGACAAAACAATGACTTCTTTCCCTCTCTCTCTACTCTATGTTTTCTCTCTCTTAATATCAATGTGTGAAGAAGAACAATAACATGGATGACGATGAAAACCACATCATAATATTAATGTGCAGCCTTCTCTTTTCCTCTGGTTTTGTGTTGTTATTGTGATCTGTGATTGCTACCTTCAAGAACCCTTTTCTCTTCCTATTTTCTCCATTCTGATCATCATCATCATCATCTGCTTGTGTGCGTCTTTCTCTTCATGGATAACTCTGCTCAGTTGCCTCAGGTATATACAAAACTAAGGCCTTACTTGTTGAGTCTCTCCGAAATTCTCTGTGACATGATCTTGAGATCATCATCTTTTTTCTTCCTCTTCTTTTCAATAAATTGTGTTGGGGATTGAGATCAGGACTCGTGGGTAAACTGGTACATACTTCCGTTGATGATGCTGTAAAGACACACATATGTATGTTGTTATTATCTGTGTGTGGTTTTACTGTGATCAGTTCCCACTAATCTTTGTTCAAATAGAACACTAGTAAAGTTTGGAGCTTTTAAAGCCCTCTGAGAAAGTAGTAATAGCACTGCACTATCTGTTTATCTCTTTGCTACTTTTATTTCTTTTCACTTTTCTTTATGTTGTCCTCCACTTTTCACCAGTCACAAATTTAAAGAACAGGTTCTACCAGCACCACCAAGGAGTGTTAAAGTGGTTGTACTTTGTTTGAATTTTGCTCTTTGTTTGTTTCTCTTTTCTTTTATATTATTGTTGTTGAATTTGAGGATGATGGTTTTGAGATGATCTTATTTATATTTGGGTTGTGCTGATTAATATTAATTTTAGGGTTTTGGAGGAGTTGTTAAAGGTGTGGATAATCCAAGTTCATCAGGATCAAGAGATCAGCAGCAGAAGAGAACCCTAGCAAGACCACAAAAAGACCAAATAGTGAATTGTCCAAGATGCAATTCAGTCAACACCAAATTCTGCTACTACAACAATTATAGTCTATCTCAGCCAAGGTACTTCTGTAAGACTTGTAGAAGGTACTGGACTGCAGGTGGATCACTTAGGAATGTACCTGTTGGTGGTGGTTCAAGGAAGAACAGAAGATCATCATCATCACCATCTGTTGCTCCATCGGCATTAACAGCAGCAGTGCATGCCCAAGCACAAGCAGCAGTAGCTAATACTCTACATCAAGGTCATGATCTCAACCTCTCATTTCCTCCACACCCAACAACAACTCATGATGATATCCATCGTCATCATCAGTACCCTAACCCTACTTTTACAACTACTACTGAACCCAATTTCAGCACTGATCACTTATCCAACACTAAATTATTTCCTCATCATCATCAACTTCCAAACCCTAACTCCCCCAACATGACCCCTCTCTTACCACCCATGGGACTTTTCAAGAACTCTCTTCTTGCTCATGATCACTCAAGCAGAGAGATGATGAGTTCATTGATGAATCCTCCGGAACATCATCACACTAACAACTCAAGCAATGCATCTATCTTCTCCTCTGCAGGATTTCCTACAATCCATCAAGATCCGTTCAAACCTAGCAGTTTGAATTTTTCACTTGACGGGTTCAGCAATGATCATGATGGGTATGCAGCGTCAAGTTTACAACTTGGTGTTCAGCAGCAGAGCAGTGATGGTAATGCAGGAGGTGTTAGACTTCTCTTTCCATTTAACCAGCAGGAAAACATGAACAACAAAGAGCATCAGAAGCAAGTCCCCAGAGTTTCAGGAGCTGCCAGTAGTGATGTTGTTCAGTTTGATCCCCCGCACAATATTAATAGATCATCATCAACATCAGTTCAAGGTGGTACTGGACGAGATCATAATAATGGGTCAAGTGCTGGGTTCTGGAATGGTATGCTAAGTGGTGGATCATGGTGACATTTATTAATATAACTCAGGGAAGTACAAAATGTGGTGCAGGTAAGAGAGAAGATCATCATTCAGTGGAGATGTTTAAGTGTTTTGATTTTATGAGGTTTACAAATTAAATCAGTGTGTGTGAATCTTTCTTTGGGATTTCATATGTTAATTATATTGATTAATATTACCTATCTCTTTTTCTTTTTCATTGATTTTAATGTATTGCTTTGCTTTTTCTTTTAAAGTTTTTTTCTTTCTGTTAATTTATGGCTATTTTATTGAGGTTATATCCTGAGGGTCATCAGTTGTTGCCATATGACTTCTGGAAGGGTTTTCAATGTATAGATTCATCGTGTACTTTACTAGTAGTACAAATTAAGTCTAAGGAAAACATTTTCAAATTTCGCAGATTAAATTGTCAGTAACACTCTTTAAGGGATTAATTTTTAATTAGTTTTTTGGTTTCTATGGCATGTCTAAAAAGTTCATCTAAAAGTGAGATAACATTTTATAGACTGTAGTTTCTGTTATGGTTATTTTAAGGGTTTATTATCGGAAATTATTCGTAAAATATGAATTTTTTTAATAGTCATCGATAAAATGTTATATTACTCATCACCATCCATTAAAATATTTTTTTTATCAATAATCATCCATATAAAAATAATAAAAAAAACTAAACACATTCAAAACTTCAGAAACAAATACAAGAAAACCACCAATTTAGTTTCATATTTAACAAAAAAATCATGCCATAAGAATAATTTGCATAAATTTAATTTAATATTTTTAAATTTTAGGAGAAAAGTTTATCAAAAATAAATAAAAATTATTTAATAGTTTTCAATTACTGTTTTGAACGTCTCTGATTTTAATAGATTTTATAATTTTATTTATTAAAAAAATTGTCGATGGGTAAAACTGATTATTTTTATATGTGTTACTATTGATAAAAAATATTTTAATAGATTATTTTGAATAATATTACATTTTACAGATATCTATTAAAAATATATATATATTAAAAATGATTTTCAATAATCAACCCTATTTCTAATACTCAACTTCTCTCATCTGGACATTGTCATTCATGTGAATGTCTTTATGTGAGATTCTTTAAAATCAATGTCAGAAGTTGAAGCATCTCTCAGTCTTTGTGACCCCGTATACCTTCCACTGTTCCCACTCTATGTTGCTTGCATGTTACACATCGAATCATATACATAAAAAAGTTTCTTGGTAAAGTAAAGTGATGGAAGATAAAAATAGAAATATTAGAGCATCCGTCCGGGCTCCGGAGGGCTCATAGTAGACGATAAATCAGATCTTAAAGGATCTTCTCAAACTTCTTCTTAAAATTGTCAACTTCTTTTTCAGTAATTTTGTGATGTACAAATCTTCTTTAAACGCCGTTCCACTGGTAGAGAGAATGTCCTCCCAATTCTCCTTCCAGGCTGCAGATGCCCTCTTATGAAGCAAGAGTTTCCAAACTTTTAGGGAAAATCTAAACACATTTTTGTACCAAACAACCAGTGTTTTTCAAAGTAGGAACTATCAAAATTTCCAGTAGGCGTTAGCAAAGTTAGAGGGTATTTCATGATCAAACTGCAAATATATGGCTAGTCCAAAGTAAAAAAATAGAAGTCGATATCAAATTATAAGTAGCCTTTAAAGTTTATAGTTGGAATAGTAATTTAAAAAATAAGGCAGTTTAGGACACCAAGTTATTTGTCAGGCGTAATAGGTAACTGGGCCCAACTTTGTCTCGGTTCAACCTTTCAAAATGAGATCACGGACGACCCTAACCCTCACTCTCGGATTCAGCAGAAAAAAGGTGAAGCTGCAAAGCTGATACAAAAAGTTTCTACCTTTGCTGTTATTTTTGAGATATGGAAAATAGGCAGAAAATGTTTTCTAAAAGCAAAAAGAGATTTGTTAAGGAAATGGCAGATGCTGACAGCTGATGATAGTGAAATTGAGTTGGACCTCACCTTAGATGATATGCTGCTGGTCGCTGGTGCACCTGACTGACTGATATTTGATTCTCAGGTAATTTGTATGTTGTCGAGTTGGCATCTTGCGACCTGGCTTTGGCCACAGCTTCGAGTTTTGTTGGAGTATTGATCAGGTACAGTGGGCGTGCTCCTATGTTCTGTTTCATCTGTGTATTCTTTATCTGATTGAATAAAATCTTCCATACAAACAAAAAACTGACTACAGTGGGCAGCGATTCATACGATAATGCAGCCATGGTGCTAACTCTCATTTAATAAACAGAAGGCAGCACTTCAAGATCTTTAATTGAATTTTGCATCCCTTATTTCAGAATTTTCATGAACTCTCGGGGAGGCGATATAATGTGATTTCTTGTTGCTTGAAGTATCTGCGGTCCTCTTCATCAACAAGAACAAGGTTCAAATAGT
>JAWWMW010001587.1:52664-67144 GCA_035048345.1 Echeveria elegans
TTTAAGGAATTTACATTGACCCGCGGGTCAATTCGGGTCACCGGGTTAGTCAAAAACCGGTGGTTGAACCGGGTTTTGACCGGGTTAATTGCATGTCGGTTCCAACATGTGAACCGACTCGATTGAGGGTGCGGATCACGGTCCGACCGGTTCAACCGACCGGGTCGGTTCGGTTTTTATAACACTGGTCAAAACGGATGGATTGAATGAATTATGAATGAATTATGAATGTATTTTAAAAAGATTGAATTTTAAATGTTTAAATTATTTAATCTATTTAGTGTAAAATCCATTTAGTTCAACAGATTTTATTAATCCGTTTAGATATTATTTACACATAAATGAATTTCATTAATCCATTTATCCATTTATAGTTGTTAATGGATTTTATTAATCTGTTTAACAAATTCTTAATAGATTTTAGTAATCCATTTATCTAAATGAATTATTTTGACACCTCTAAATGGAGCACTGGATTTGCGAACATGTCCTGCCCGCAAGGCAAACAGGGTTGCGCTGGTTGACAAAATTAAGACTTGACACGACAGGTCCATTTCAGCCCTCCGTCCGTGCTATTTTTTTTGTAATTTATGAAATTATGAGGACTAAAGTGAAAAAAAAAACCTACCTCATCTGCTCCCCCGCGCTCTCGGGTCTCGGCGCTCTGTCTCTGCTCAATCGTTTTGCTCCTCCGCACTGTGTCTCTGCTCAATCGTTCTGCTTCGCGTGTCTCAATCAATTCCAGCTACAGAGACAGCAACGACCACCGACGACTGCACAGTTGGTGGCGTCGGCGACAGGAACAATGTCCGGATTTTGGAACTTCATATCGGACGAAATTGGAACTTCGAATCGCAAGGCAGGGCAGATCCCTGCAAGTCGTGCGCATGTAAGGGCACCCGATTCTGCCACGCGTACCACTGAAGTATTCCTAGGTTTCTAAACAGATGTAGTAATAGCTATTAACATAACCTACTAATTCCTGTTCATCAATGCTCTTACCATAACTAAGTACTACATCTAAGGTACACTTAACATAAACATACCCATGTTTTAAAGCTAGTCAATGATCATAACCTGGATTAGACATGAATCTACTAAGCAAAGACATAGCAAAACATGGATCTGGAATAGTACTAATCATAGCATACATAAGTGACCCTAATGCATTAGAATATGGTATATCAAACATCTTAGCTACTTCATTTCGAGTCACAGGGCATTGAGACTCATCAAGAATGTAATGTGAAGCAGTATGGACAGATATTACCTTATTTGTAAGCTCACCAAATTTCTGGACCGCCTTTTCCAGATAGTCTTTTTAGTGTAATTTCAGCGATAATCCCTTCCTATTTCTTTGAATTACCATTACTAATGTTTTTCTAACATGTCCTAAATCTTTCATGTCAAATGCAACACTTAACAGATTTAAACTTCTATATCACACTCATAAACTTAGATATTAGCAGCATATCATCCACATAAAGTAAAATGATAACATGTCAATTGTCCATAATATAAAAAATAAAAACAACTATATTCGCTTCTAACAAATCCTAATTTCAACACATAAGCATCAAATTTTATATACCATTGCCTAGGACTTTGTTTTAAACCATACAATGATTTTTTAAGCAAGCAAACATGTTCAGGATATTTTTCATCTAAATAACCTTCAGACTATTTCATATAAATCATTTCATCCAAGCTACCATGCAAAAGAGCAGTTTTAACATCTAATTGCTCTATTTAAAAATTCAAACATGCAGCAATAAATAATATAGTTCTAATAGTCTTAAACTTGATTACAGGCGAGAAAACTTCATTGTAATCAATCCATTCTCCCTCAGTAAACCCTAGGAGGATTAGACTATTCTACAATATAAACACGGGAGGATCAGACTCTTCTGCACCTTTTTAACCTTAATGATCCATTTACAAGAAACTAACTTCTGATTCTTAGGTTTAGGAACTAAAATCCATATTTTATTTACTCTAAGGGAATTAATTTCCTCATTCATGAATTCTATTCAACTTTTATTATCCTTAATACTTATAGCTTCTAAATAACTATTGAGTTCATGCGAAGTTACTTCCTTGGCAGTTATTAAAGTTGTATATACTAACTCAAAAAAGGATGTGGTACTAGGATACTTAGGATTAGGTCTAGGAACTCTTCTTTTCCTATCCCTAACTAGCTGATAATTTTCTATTGAGGGTTCTAGCTTATAATGACATTTTGGAAGCCGGCTCCGCTCTGTAGCTTGTCGAGTTGAGGCTTACCTAGACCATATTCTTTCTGGTTTAGGGTAGAATTAAATTGATATATTGTTTCTTGCATAGT
This sequence comes from Echeveria elegans, assembly GCA_035048345.1. NCBI lineage: Eukaryota > Viridiplantae > Streptophyta > Magnoliopsida > Saxifragales > Crassulaceae > Echeveria > Echeveria elegans. Next base: position 55,009 of record JAWWMW010001587.1, read on the forward strand.
TTCTTTAAAGTTTACATTTACTGCAATTTTTTCTTGTTGTTTCTTGATGAGGAACATGGCTATGAAAGTGAACGTCTCAAAGTTTGATGGCAATGTAGATTTTAGCGCGTGGAAGCTGAAGATGAGAGGACTCCTCTCATATCATCAGCTTCTGATTGCGCTGGAGAAGGACTCCACTAAGTGGACTGAGGAGACAAATAAAAAGAAAGCATAATTAAAGCCTTTCCCGATGATGGACCGGTGCGTATTGGACACGAATACGCACTGCGTATTGTGTAGCTGCGAAATGCAGTTTCTGAGTTCTCAGCGTCCGATTTTGGTCCACATCACCTTATTTTAAGCGGAACGACGCCAGGATTCCATCACTTTGCTCGTGTCATATGGTGTTTTTTGGGCATCCGGAGTCGTTTTCTATTTTATTTGTAATTTTTTAGTAATTTTTAAAAAAATTGGATTTCAAAATTATATGATTAAACGAGTTTTAAAATTTGAAAATGTTTAATATTCAATTTGAAAATGTTTAATGTTTAATATATAAAATTATTTTTGGATTAAATGAGTTTTAAAATTTGAAAACGTTTAATTATATTAAGTAAGATAAGAGTGATGGTTGGGTGTGAGGTAAAATGGAGAAAATGATGTGGGACCGCATGGGTGGGGGAGTGGGGATGCCATTAGACACGCCCAAATCAGTAAATTAGGGTTTATGTTACCAATGCGAATCTCGTGAATCGTAACGGAATCGAATGTCTCGTCGATCATCGATGAATAAGAGAAGAACGGCTTCGGCCTCGGTTACGTCCTCAACAATACCACTCCGGTTTGGCTACCGAAGACCATCGATCTCCGTTCTTCTTGTTATGATGTTGTCCGGCGTTACTCTATTATTACTTTCAGCCTTTTTTTGGCATCGTATTGCTCCTGTTCATCCTGTTACTCCTCCTCAGATTTCTCTGGTTAGAGTTGTTAATAAGTTTCCGCACGATCCTCAGGCCTTCACTCAGGTATACCATTTTCGATGGATTTTATATGTATTTGTTCTATTCTTTTTTGCTTATTTTTGTAATTCAACAATTTTTTTGATTTTTTCAGGGACTTGTATATGGAGGAAATGACACTCTGTATGAGTCAACAGGCCTCTACAGTCAGGTCATTAGTGTTCTCTACTTTTCATTTTCAACTTCATAGTGTGATGGAATTGTTACATGTCATATGATAGATAGTTGCTTAAGGATAAAATTGGAATGATGCGCGCTGATCTAGAAATGGCCCAATGGTTGTATAAAAAAATTACAAATCATATGATATATGTTATGTTGTTCTTGATGCTATTATTATTATTATTACTGAGGAGCGCAATGTGTCACAGGGAAGTATTCTCACACTTTTCTTTTTACTGTTATTGCAGTCTTCTGTTAGGAGAGTAGCTCTTCGCACTGGGAAGGTATGTGCTTTGTAAACTGATTCTTTTGCAAGTAATTGATTCGTTACGACTTACGAGGTGAGTCTGAGTACTGTGGTTCTTATTTTGTTACTGATCTGCCTTTTTCTAGGTTGAGCTACTTCAGAAAATGGATCCATCTCAGTTTGGTGAAGGTTTAACCCTTTTCGAGGACAGGTACGTGCTTGCATTGCAGCTCGATATATTTTACCATTCTTGCCATATTATTGTGAGAAGACACAATAGTTCCCCAGTCCACACGTACTTTCCCTAATTGGGATTCTTCTTGGTGAAATCTTGATGTCGTCTGCTTAACTGCTATTTCTGACACAACTACGCCTGCAAAGCATTTACACAATCTGCTAAATCATAAAGGAGCAATTAATATTGCTTCTTCTGTGATTTACTTGGCTTGCTTCTTTTACCTATTGCCAGACAACACTTGTCAAGTTGTCATCACAGAAGATCACTGGATATGTTTCATTTCAGTTTCCTTTATTCTGTCTATTACTATCACCAGTTCATCAAGTTTACAAGCACATAACCATAATTTAAGTACTGATTTGCTCTGTTTATTTTGATAAGTCATGTTTCCATACTTGTCATTGCAAAATATCACTGGATGGGTTTCATCTCATTTTCCTTCATTCTGTATATTACCTTCACCAGTTCATCAATTCTACAAGAACATAACCAAAATTTAAGTACTGATTTGATTGATATGTTATGTTTTCACACTTAGAGTTTCCAAACCGAAGATGCCGTTTTTGAATAAAATTTTATGGTCAAAGCACTAGGATTACTACTTTTGCATGTCTGTGCTTGTTTCGTTAGTTCAACGCTTTTATGTGTGCGGTATAGCGGAAAGGAAATATTAGCTTATCCCATTGATTGTTTTGCTAAAAACAGACACAATGATAGATCGAAAACGCTGATAATCTTATATTCTGTCCTTTTGCAGGCTGTATCAAGTAACATGGTTGACTAAAAGAGGTTTCATATATGATAAAAAGAATTTAAACAAAGTTCGTGCTTACTTTTTTCGTTCTTTCCTTTCTGGTTACCCATATATAACACGAATATCAATTTGCAACCATACTTAACTATGTTCTGTCAAATTATATTGTCAAAGGTGTTTGCCATAACATGAGTTTTTTTTACTCTTCTATGTGATGCTGAGCGACAAATATATCGGTTTAGTGAAATACTGTCCAGCAAAACCAGATTTTTCATGATCTGAACTTTGACGAGAAGGGCAATGTTATTTTCTGAACCTTAAAAGCAGTTTCCTTTATGGCCTTAGTTGTGGTTGTCGTCCATCTACTGATTATTCAGTATTTTGTATATGAAGTTATTAACAATGTTTGTATTTGTCTCTTCCTTGCCATATTAATAATGTGATATGTGAATTGAAATTATTCTTATATATTCCCATTCCCTTCCCTTGAATATGCACCCTTACTATTTGCCGTTGCTCTTGCTCTTGCTCAATGTAGGTAGAACAATTTACACATGCAATGCAAGATGGATGGGGACTTGCAACAGATGGTAATATTATATTTGGGAGCGATGGAAGTTCAACATTGTATCAATTGCACCCTAGAACTCTGAGAGGTTAGTCATGGTTTTATTCGTCGTCTTTTGATGTGATGCATATTTGTCAGATTCGTATCTATATGAGAGCTCCATTCTCACCAAAGTTATGTCTGGTCCCTCCAGTTCAACTGTTTTGTAAGAGTCAGAGATAAAATTGTTTTATGTATATGCATTGCATATCAAACATTGTAATGTGACCTTTGTTAGGCTAGTCCTTATCATGCCATGAAGTTGGAAATGACAATAGAGGACATCACGGATCCTTTTATTATAGAACTTGTTTTGTCTAGCATGCTATTTGTGTAGATCTATTTACATGCACTTTCCTCTACTCTCTGCTGATCTAGCATGTAGCCGTTTTAAGCTGATATTTATTATTTATCGATAGGTTGTCACTCATGTGTTGCAATGTGCGTTGTTTTTCATTACAAGATAATAAACGTTTTCCCTTTAATCATCCCAATCCATTTTTTTATCGTTTTCTTATTTACATGTATCTTCATTATGTATGTAGTCACGAAGAAGCATGTTGTCACATACAATGGACATGAAGTACACAATCTCAATGAACTGGAATTTGTGAATGGTGAGATTTGGGCAAATGTCTGGCAGGTACGATCATGTAGAAACATGTTCTCAAGTTTTTACAATATGATACTTCATGACAAAAACATTGTTACCTCTGTTAGTAACAGTGAATTGCTGTTGGTCATTTGATTGCTGCTAGTGTGTTCATATTTTGCTTCCTTGTTTGACAAATTTTGGAACTTCTCAATGAAGACTGATTGCATTGCGAGGATTTCACACAATGATGGGAAGGTTGTGGGTTGGATACTCCTTCAAAATTTGAGGTTTCACTTGCTTTTCACAATTATTCCCATATGCATAACTCTTATATTTGGTAATGCTTGTTGCTTATGTTTTCACGTGTGTATTGTACAGGGAGAATCTGGAATCCTCGGGAACAAGAGTAAGTTGATGAATATTTTTTTCAATTCATTATGCTTCATGATAGTATGTACCTAGACAGTGTTTATTTTATTAGGTTCGGTGATTATGGATGTCATGTAAGACTTTTCTTTCCTTTGCCGTCTCTTGAAATATTACTTGCATGTTCCAGGGTTTTGATGTTCTCAACGGAATAGCATGGGATGATGTTACCAATCGCATATTTGGTAACGTAGCACACATATGAAGTTAGCATAGAATGGAAATATATAAATATTAATATAGTACCTTATGAATGTGTGCAGTGACTGGAAAGTTATGGCCGAATCTCTATGAGATCGAATTGCAACCAGTAGAGAGGACATTCAAAGGATCAGTCGAGCAGCTGTGCCTGCGAGATCCTTTTCGCTTTTCATAACTAATCAAAAGAAACGACACATGTCCTTTATACTTTGATTTATTCATTGACAAGTTATAACCTGAATGTGGCTTGTGTACAATGATTAATCATGTGGAAGTTGAAGATCACACATTATAGAAATATGTGATTTATTTAAACACTTTTCAGTTTATGTATAAAAAAAGATGGATCTTCGAAAATGGACAGTTCTGAAATTCCATTATATTTATTACATAGCTTCGTTTGAACAGGAATGCAATCTGATGTGGACGCCTGGGGCTCTCTCTGCGCCTTCAGTCAGTGGCCGACCTTGTTATGGGGGTGACTGACTTACATTCTGATTTCCCCTGGTTTTCCCTCCTTTCTGTCCCTGCTCAAGTTCTAAAAATCCAATGTGTTCCTATGACAGGTTTATATGACAACTTTTCACGAATCTATCCGTGGAGTTAACATATTTGGCCCAAAACGGCTTGAGCTTCGGGAATGCAATATCAAGCCAAGGCTTTGCCCTTCCATTAAAATGTACGACCCCAGCATTTTTTGCCTCCTCAACTCTCGTATTTTCTTGGTACCCAAGTCCCAACATGTGCCAGAATGGATCTATGATATGCACATATCCATGGAATGCTATCAGGCCTGGCGGCAATGTTCCTAGTTGCCACAAACTGAGGTCTGATTTTAGGTTCTGCAATAACAAACACAATGTAAGCCCTTTTAGTTTCCAGCATTTCAAAATTTACTAGTAGCAGTTCTTTATTGAAAAAATAATTTAGGTTTTTTTTTTTATCTTCACCTGGATAAGCCAGTGATGGTATGTCTGGCTTATATTCGTTTTCCGCCATGCTTTAAGATCGAATATGTTCATACCGTAAGCCCAAGCACACTCGTCTGGATTGAAGTTCTTGGATATAATAGGATGGCTGAAATTAAGATAGCTTCTGAGTTTCTTAGACATTACAAACTTGTCTCCTCCTTTGCACGTCTCCACTGCTCCATTCACCTTGCCTTTCATATCAATATACCATAGCTGTGTCAAGTCAGTCTGAACCACAATGTCGTCGTCGAGGAATACAACTTTGTCAAGACTAGGAAATAGCTGCATTAACGAACGTTGGTTAAAAAGGTCACATACTATTATTCTACAAGTTCTGACTAGAGATTTCCAGTACTAACTAACCTCGGGTAGATGTATCCTGATATGGTTCATCAATGAGTTATACTTCGGGCTGAGTGTTTGGAGCTTAGCAGCAATGACCTGTGGCTTCTCAGTATCACTAGCCACAATTGTTGATGACCCACCTCGAAAATGGGACCTGATTTTTTGATCTTTCTCCATTGCTTCCAAAACTGGTATTTTTCCTTTTGTGAACCAATCAAAATGATGCAATGCCTTGACCTCAATCAGGGCCGGTGGTAATGGATGAAGAGAAAACCAAGCTTGCATTGGTGAGTATGTCTTCCTGTCCGTTATTATATGAAGTACTATTTTCTCAGGATGCAATGAGTTTTCTACTAGTGAGTTTGCAACGACTGAGGCTGCAAGCACATTGTCTGTTGCAAGAACAAAATGGTAAAATGAGTTGTCGACGAGATATGGAACTAGTTCCGGTGATGGAAGCTGCATCCTGGCTGCTGCGTTGATGGAATACTCATTTGCTAAGCTTAACACTAGGCAGTGTAGCGGTTTCGGTATGCTGCCGGAGGCCACATGACGATAAAGATATTCGTGTACTTTAGCGTTCCTCGTTCTCTGCTCAAGTAATGTAACCTGATAACATGAAAGTCATCTGTTACGCTACCAACTAAAATTAGTACATATTCTGTGACTGGCGTTTTAATTAATGCGAGAAACATACCATTTCTCTGAGCTTGATAGCAAAGCTCTTTGCGTCCAAGTTGCCTTCGTCGTTCACTTCGTTCATGAAGTCTTCTAGTGTTTGAGGAACATCAGATATATTCTGCATTTCCTCTCTGCTTAAGGGCTCAGCAAGGACTTGGTATATGACCTCTGGCACCTGTAAGATTTACCCAATTGTTTCTCATTCTCTATATTTTACTAGAAAAGCAATCCATCAACCGAAAACGGGTAGGTATCTATTTACCTTTGGTTCTACCATCCTTCCGAATATCTTAGGCCTTATTCTTTTTCCTAGGCAACCTGAAGATAAATAGAGAAAGCGTGATTCAACAAACAAAGAAGTAGAACTCCGAAACAATTCTGTTTTTCAAGTATGGTCATATAGAGCAGACGCTAGTTCGTTACCTATCGTGGAGCATTTGATATCTCCGTCGACCATGTCCATGGCAGACAACACGAACAATGTTCGTAACAAAAATGTACAAAACAAAAGTGAGTAGAAGATCATCATATAAGAAACCCGCTTCGATCCTATCTTAAACTTTATAAACTCTGTAACACCTTTCCCTGTAAAAACCGCGACATGTCGCAAACTAGGAGATATGTGTAGCTGCATAACGAATTCAGGTCTCTTCTGAACCCAAAGACGGAAAATAGCAATTCGAGTATCAAGCTTTTGGCAACAAAGGAGTAAGTACTAAGTTTATTCCGGGTAAACTGAATTAGGAACATTTGCATTTGAAGTAAAAAGAAAAGAGTGCGAGGGAGCGTAGCTATCGGTCACCTAAACATGCTTAAAATTTAGGATATGTGTTAGAGATGTCATTATCTGTTTGGGGAATTTGGAGAAGATGGTGACATTGGACTTAGAACAACAATGTGTATGTTAGTTTGCATTTCATTAGGTGTGTAAGGGTGTTAATGCCTTGCGTTTGAAGCAGAGGGTGTTGAGAGGAAGAGAATAATATCAAGAGTTGTGTGGAAAGCAATGTATAAACTATGTGGGGAGGATCAGACCGAGAACATTGTTGTAAGAATCGACTTTGATTATCGACTCGATAACCTATTCGGGTCAACGGGTGAGTGGATCAACCGGGTTGAATTGTGTCAATGTATAAATTAATTAATAAATTAATATTATATAAATTATATGAAATTATGAAAAAGTAGATAAATGATACCAGATTTTATGATAATATATTTATTTATGACTCATCTAGCCAACAAATTAAATTAGTTTTATTGGTTAGGGTGTTGGAATGACTTATCATTAGGTTGATGGTTTGAATTCATTGAGTGTCATTAGTTTTGAGAAAAATAATACTTACAAAACCGGTCTGACCATCGATTTTCTCAAAAATCCGCTGATTCAATCGAGCTTTGACCATATCTTAACCGGTTTAATGCATGTCCGATTCAATATACCAACCAAATCGATTTACCTTTTGGATCATGGTCCAACCGACTGATTGAGTATGGTTCTTATAACACTGGCAGAGAAGTATAGAAAGTTGGTCTGTATTGTAACTTTATTCCGACATGAAAGTCCTTGATAGCGGAGTAACATGTCAACAACCGGTCAGTGAATTTTGGCATTATAAAATGGATTTATTACCGAAAATCATTCGTAAAATACAAGTTTTTTCAATAGTCATCCGTAAAATGAGATATTACCAATAGCCACCTATTAAAATATTTTTTTACCAATAGCCACCCATATAAAAATAATCACTTCAATAAACACCCACCCATCAGAAAATAATTCATAAAAAATAAAAAATAAACTCAAAAATATTCAAAACTTTAGAAAATAAATGTAAAAAAGCCGATCATTTAGTTTCATATTTAACAAAAAAATTATGCCTTAAGAATATTTTTGTATAAATTTAATTCGATATTTTACAATTTGACTAAATTTTAGCATAAAACTTTCTCAAAAATATGAAAAAATTGTTTAATAGTTTTCAATTACTGTTATGAACATCTCTGAATTTTAACATAATTTTATAATTTTATTTGTTATTTTTTATTGAACAAATTGTTGATAGGTGGGTGTTTATTGAACTGATTATTTTTATATGGATGGTTATTGGTAAAAAAATATTTTAATTGGTGTCTGTTGGTAATATCACATTTTACGGGTGACTATTGGAAAAGCTCGTATTTTACGGGTGGTTTCCGATAATTAATCCTAAATGTAAAACCCCTTATTTTACAGGTGGCTTTCTGTAATTAACCCTTAAATATATTATCTTTAATTTGAAGGTAAAACAAATGGACATTGATTTGATGCTTCCGGCAAAGAAACCATAATGTAAGTGAATCCACCAGTGGCAAAGGTGCAAAACGCCGGAAATTAATTTAATTATTGGATTAGACATACCACGTAGAATTTCTCAACCTCTTGTTAAAAAATTTAGGATGCATACCAGGACAATTCAAAGTTTTTGTTTTTTGATATTTTACATAAAATAAAATTTGGAAAAACTGTCTTTTAAATCATCAATCTCTCAGTTTTGCCCATTTAAATCTTCAGCTCAAAAAAGTCAAAAAAAATCATCAAGTTCTTAGTTGACTTTCAGAAAATCATCAATGTTGACTTTCAAAAAAATCTTCAAACAAAATCTTCAACTGATGCCTATAATGACAAAGTCAACATAAATTTAGGATTTTTTTTTAAAATTAACTAAGAAGTTGTTGATTTTTTTTGATTTTTTGAGTTTGAGATTTAAATGAGCAAAACAGAAAAGTTTATCATTTAAAAGACAGAATTCCCAATATAATTTTCAGTTTGAAATAATCCATCAACCCCATAAAATAAACAATACCGTGAAGACTTCACTTTGGAGCATTTTTGAATTATTTTAAAATTTGAAAAGAACTTTAAAAAAAAGAGAGAAACCTTGCGACTATAAATTAACAACAGAAAGAGTCTCCGGCCACGCCATTCGCAGCAGATTCACAGGAATGCGTCTTCATCAACTCTCCGATCTTCGAAAATGGGGGAGTGCATCTCTGTACACTTTGGTCAGGCCGGTATCCAGGTCGAAAATACATGCTGGGAGCTCTACTGCCTCGAGCACGACATTCAGGTTTGCTCCGATTCGATCGATGATTGTTGCTTGTAGTGGTTTCTGAATTCCAGATCTGTGTGTAGTTACGAGTTGCAATTCTAGCTGCTTGACTGATCTTTTCGCTTCATCTGATCTCATCTGATCGTATTGTTGAGGGAATATCAAGACATGTAGTTTATACTATTCGCGCGCCTGTTGTTTCATCCATTTGTGTATAATTTGGTTACATGAATCACAACGTGCATGCTTGCCCTTATTAGATCTGATGTGGTATGTTTATATAATATGAAGTAGCATTAGGATTATGCTCAAAAGAAGCAGTACTGAAATTGCTTGATCAATTCAGTTTAAGATTCAAATGCGTTAGACCTATATCAACATAGATTGACACAGAGTGTTAATTCAAGTTAAATTAAATTGATACAGATATTGATTGTAGCTTCGTCTCTGTCAACACAGATCAGTCTGATTGTAGCTTGGTAAGCTTGTGGTCGTTCTTCTAAGTATCACCTTCATGTAATGAATAGAATGACCGGAATTACGGGTCGGATGGTCGTTGGGTATATGTGTTTAGCTTCTGTAATTTCGACCACATTGACGTTGACGATCGTTCTTTATTTATATTGGAAGTCTTAACTTGTTCGGCACTATTCACTATGAATCAGATACGGCAAGAAATATTCATAGTTGTTATATATAATGATCATCCGAGACAGATCGCTTTAGATAAAATCTAGCAATATTCATGATATAGCAATATTCCTGATTTAGCAATATCTTCGATTTAGTAATATTCACAATTGCTCTTGATAATGAACTTCAAATCTTCAACATGCGATATATTCGAACTTTATATTTTCTTGTTTAAAATCAAGATTCATATTCCACATATGCTGAAGATGTGGAACACTTTGAAGAGAAGCCCTGCTTGACTCAGCCTGTTGTCTCAGGCAAAGTATGATATGTGATGAGCTTGGACTGATTCACCCGTCTTCGTCAAGGATATATGATCAACTTGGCCACACATAAGCACTAAGCTCCATGGTGCTCACAATCTCCCACTTGGCAATTTTTTGGCAAAACACATTCCAAGCTAAAATCATACATTGGCATAAAGAAATCAAGACAGGCAATCACATCCTATAACTTGAATCCAAACAATATGTTCCCAAAGCTTCAAAAGCACTCTCCACCTTTTTGCCACAAAAGTGCAAGGGACATACATGGTCATTTTCCCAATCTTGCAATCTCCATAAATCACATTTACATCGTTCTTTATTCCTGGAATTTCCTTGACCATCCCATTAGTTGTAATCTCTTTCAATCCACACAGGTGAAGATGACATAGACGTTGATGCCACAACGTCATCTCATCTAGCTTGCTTAAGTGGCACACAGGGTGATCCAGTCTCTTGTGACTCGGTCTTAAGTAGGTAGCAGTTGTTGAATGCTCGAACTGCACTCATCATGCACTTACCATTACCATTCTAGGCATTGAAGGCATCTTTTCTGAAGGTAACAATTACGTCATCATCGCAAATTTGAGTCACACTTAGTAGATTAGCTTGAAGTCCTTCAACCAACCTTACACTGGTGATCTTAGGCAATCCAGGAACATCGATTGTGCCTCCGCCGATGATTCTCCCTTTTTTCCTCCACCATTTGAGACATATCCTTCATTCACATGAGTGATTTGAGTAAGGTATTTAGCATTTCCTGTCATGTGTGCTGAGCGTCTGCTGTCAATATACCAGTGGTCTGAGTCAAGTTTGGAGGCTGAACTAAGTGTCACACAGCACCACTGAGATCCCTTCCAATTCTCCTAGTATTCACTCCTTGGATAATACTCATATTAGGGGTTAGAAAAATAACTAAAGTGACAAGGATCATAGTTGTAATATACATCCGATTGATCATGGTTTTGATAATATAAATGAGTAGGAGTCCTCACCGTGCGTGATTTGGATCCAAAACCTTTCTAACTTATTCGCTTTGGTGCAGCTTTCCTTTGATGTACAGGTCTCTCTACTCGTCTCCTGTTCTTTACGAGGAATTCCTAGCATTTTCGTTGAATGTGACCTGTTTTATGGCAGTAATCACACACACGAGTATCTTTGGTCCATTCAGCTGATGAATTATGTGCCTCAGTCAAAACTTTTCTTTGTTCTTGCCCACATACCATCTTGTCATTGTTGGCCTGGTTATGATATCTTACCCCTGTTTTGTCACTGGGTATCCTCTGTGCACTAATGATATCATCTAGGTTGTTGGTTCCTTTAATCATCATACTGAAAACCTTTGTGAGGCGAGCTACTTTTGTTCGGGCACTTTTGAGTTCTTCAGATGAGAGGTTCAATTCTTTATTGAGCTGGTCAGGTATTTCAGGTATTTAAACCACCCGTAAAATACATATTATCAGGTATTTCAGGCCTACCTACACTAATTTGAACCGTCTTGTGTCTCAGGTATTTCAGTACTTTATATCATATTCATTTCAATGGGTAATTATCGGAAACCACCCGTAAAATACAATTTTTTTCCGATAGTCACCAGTAAAATGTGATATTAATCAAAACCACCCATTACAATATTTTCTTACCAATAGACACCGATATAAAAATAATTAGTTCAATAAACATTCACCCACCTAAAATTTATTTAATAAAAAATAACAAATAAAATTATAAAAATCTGTTAAAATTCAGGAAGTTCAAAACGTTAATTGAAAACAATTAAACATTGTTTTTATATTTTTGATAAACTTTTGTGCTAAAATTTGGTAAAATTTTGAAATATCAAATTAAATTTATACAAAAATA
>JAWWMW010001588.1:0-13123 GCA_035048345.1 Echeveria elegans
TAAAAATAGAACGTTTAATTACTTAATATGTTACTCCACTGTCCTTTTTATGTACCAAAACTAAATTCTCATTTTATAAAATAGATTAAATTTTCACTTTCACATTTAGGGTCGGTTCTTTTGACATGAACTGAACTGAAAATTTAAAAATAAATAATTAATTACATTTGCGTATTATTTTTAATTTTAAAAAATAGTTTTGACAATAGTGAATGCTTTTTAAGCTTGTCTCATAGTTTCAAGTCTTATTACATTTTTAAAATAATTTTAAAAATAATATATATTTATCTACTGAACTGAACAGAAATTAATGTCAAAAGAACAGACCCTTACTCTATCCCGAATTAACTTTCTTCCACTCACTCTCTTTCTTCACTTTTATCTCACATTTCTCTTTTTTCTTAAACCCCGTGCAAACTATCAAATCTGACTGAAGATACGCGGAGGGAGTGTTTAGAATGCATTGTGCCAATTTCAAGTTAAAAAAAACAGTTGGGAGAAAGAATGAAAGATCAGTCAACAGGCACACCATGTTACATGTCAACGAGTTCCAGGAGCATAACATTTACATGTGCAAGTAGCTGCTCGAATAAGTATCCACTTTTAAACAACGCATTAGCGGAGTATTGTAAGAACTAAACCATCTGCAGCTATCTGAATACACGAACATGTTTACAGTTACCAAAATGATACAAAGCAATAACAGCACTTAAATAAGCTGCTGTCTTTTATTTAATTAATAAAGTTATACTGACAGGAAAATAAATATGAGATACACAAACTGGGGTTGGTTCAGATTCATAATGACACTTAGATCATGCGAAGAAGTAAACACATGAAAAACATTCAAGAGAAGTTCGGATTATCCTCACCAAACAATGCAGCTCAACATTGAAACATGCGGTGGTACACAAAGGAATTCAAGAGGTTCTGGAATAGTTTTGCTGATTCATCAATTCTTCACAGTCGTGACATATTTCAGAAGCATCTCCACCACATCCTGAGAAATTCTTGATGCTTCAGTCTTAAGGTGCTTGATCTTGTCAGCAGTCTCCTGCTCCAACCGCTTCACATTGGCACCTGAGTCCCCACTACTCTGATGATCAGAAAAAAGACTTAACATATTAGCAGTTGAGCAATCGAGTGTAAATCGGTAAACTACTTAACACTATGCAAATAGTTCTCATAAATCTAATCACTTTGAGAAGTATCGTCAGGCTTTTCAATAGCGAAAGCCATATCCGCCACAAAATAGCAACTGACACACTGATGCTACAGTAATCATGTATAACACGGGATAAGCAGAATATATATTTATTTACCTGGGCAACCTTCTTTTGAAACTCAGCCTCCATATGGGCACGGAATGCGGCTATCTCCTTATCAGCTTCTTCTTTGGCTTGCTTGAGCCTAGCATTCTTTGCTGTAAGCATTCACAAAAAAAAAAAACAATTCCGTTAGAGGACGTCTCAACAAAACTGCATCAATACTATCACCACACAAGCAACTACTAGTTTCTAGTTGTTCCACAACAGAAGCAGTGATCACATATATAAGGGGATCCCGACTGAATATAACAGGCTTCTTAAGGCATCAAGAGAGTAGTAACATAGCATATACCTGTTCTGGCAGCATTGACAATATGCTGAGCTTCTTGCTCCGCAGCGAGCAACTGTTGAATTCCATTCTGTCCCTGGTTGGCTGCCATTATTCTATTACAGAAACGGTGCCCCCCCCTATTAGTCATTAAAATACAATAACAGAACAAATCCACGGCCGCCTTGACTAAGAAAACCACATTGGCATCATCAAGCGAAACAACAGTAGATCCACTCCTAAAAAGTAAATACATGGCAAGCAATAGAAACTACATGTGATAGAAATCAGGCAGCATTTCACTGGAACAGAACAAATAAGGTTCAGATGGCTGAAATACAGAAATGGATCATAAAATTTGAAATAGGCAGAAATGAATCATTCCAGAGTTTGACAATGAACTAGTTGAATCGGAGCAGAGAAGAGTCAAATCAGATTCAACGAGAAGAATTAATGGCGAGGGCGTGTTTGTCGGCAACATAAGTCGTATATCATCTATATTTAACAAGTAAAGAGAAGAGAGGATGACGAAAAGCAAGTAACCTGAGAATCGGATCGAAGTGGCTCGCGGCTGGCTTCTCTCTGGATTGGGATTTGTTCTGAATGGATCGTATTCGTGTCTGTCTGTCTGTGTGTTGTGGTGGTGTCGTTGTATATTCCTCGTTTAATCTACCACGTCGTCTCTCAACCACAACGCACTAATGTGCCACAAACCAAAACAGGCCAAATCTCAATTATTGTTAAAATCATCCCTACTAACTTATATTCATTGTTCGGTCCAACATTGAATATTCATCGCTCAATCCCTGTATAAGTTAGCTTCTATCTATTCATTTTCTATGCAATGCAACTAACTATCCGATGGGGAGGGACTTTGATCAAATTATTGTTTTTTTACTGAATGATTGATGCACATAATCATCCGCTAAAGTACCACACATTCATCGACAACTACATCAAGAACTTACTTCTGTGCCATTGTACACAAGGATACTTCAATCCATTAGTTTTTCAATTCTTATGGCGGAACACTTTACTTAAAATTCTTCCCTAACAATCTCTTACAAAAATGTATAAAAATAAAACAATCCAAAATCCATAAAGAAAGAGGGCTCTGACTTGAACTACTTGACTTGGAAGCCAAAACTCCTTTTACAACAAATAAGCTCATAAATGCTAAACACGCTCCTAAAATTAACGCAAGGGTAGCAAATATCATCACTGCTTTTGAGGTTCATGATACCCAATGCCAATACCAACTACCGTGTGGCCAAAAGAAATGTTTCCGTCAAATCAAATCAGCCCCGCAAAAGGATCTTTGTTTGGTTGACTAGGACTAGGCGGAGTCTGCGCTGGAGCAGAACTTAGGAATGGATTGTATGGGTCTACTGCACCAGGCTGTGGCTGTTGGATTACTAATGCCCCTTGCTGCACCTGATGAGACGCGTCTACCATTTGCAAATTTGTTGCGGGAGAAATACCCATAGGAGCCTGAAATGACGCGTAAGGGTCAAAAGCATCACCCATAAAAGGGTTAGATGCAGGCTGCTGCTGTATGTAATACGGGGTTGCCTGAGCAAGGGCACTGTCGTATAGCCTGTCAAGTGTCAGTTTGTCCAGCGCACCAGTCTGCAATTGCACATAGCCATCGAAATAAGTCACATGGTGTAGCTAGCAGGGTACATGATATCAACATGGTACGTAAACTAACCAAGTTGTTAGGTGCTACTGTGAGTTCATTTGAGTTTGAAGCTGAAACTAACGCAAGTTCCCAGTCATTTGTTCGACTTGTCTGACTGAGAGCATTGGCTGTATCTGAAGAATTGGCCCGACAGATTATTAGTTGTCACTAGAAACAAATCTAGAAGCTTGCTTAGCGTGGAATTATTCATTACCAGATGGAAGAACTGTGAGCGCAAGAGGATTTTTATAATCCAGTCCAGATGCTTCCTCGCTTAAGTCATCCATGCACTACAAGGATAAGAAGAGATACCACTGCATGAGAAAAGCCTACTGGACGTTAAGTGTCACAATTACTAAAAGTAAAAAAGATATACCACTGACCAGAAGATCGACAACTTCAACAACTTTGTTGGAGTTAGTTTTTGCAGTTTCTCCACCTGGCTCACCATTTACAGTTTCGTCCGGAGATGTACTGGAAAGCTTAGGTTCTTCACCACCATCACGGTCAAAGTCAAAATCAAAATCATCTAGTAAGGAACCACCGCGTGGAGTAACAGCAATTTGGTCCTTTATCTGATAAAAGAAGAAATATTTACAAATGAGGCAACCAACAAAGACATGCTGCATGATCAAATAAATATTCACGCTTCCTTCTATCACAAGGATTTTCCCGATCAACCGTCATTTTACAATTCTTTTGAAAAAGGAAAAGGGCAGTTTTAGAAATCCAGGATTATGCAGCAACGTCAAAGAATCACCTCATCAAGTTGAATTGTCAAGGGTTGAGGTACATCCTTAATGTATTCTTCCATTGATGTGATAAAAGATGCTGGAGGCTGCAATAAAAGTTTACCGAAGAAATTAAGACTCAAAAATATATATAGTGTAAGGTGTTTTGGAAAAATATACCTCGCGAAAGGATCATTTGTTGCCCGTTACCTGTTTAATCTTGACAAACTTATGCCCTCTCCCAAAAGGTTGGCCCTTACATGACTCAAAAAGCTCGGATAACTTCTCAGCCTAAAATATAAAAACCAAGATGAAACCATTGTCATTTTCACGCTGCAAACCAAACAAGGGAAACTATAAAGAAGAATGAGCAATAAATAAGACATTTATTTTTCATATTTCTGTAGCAGCTACCTGGTCACTGGCCTTCTTATATATTTCCAGAGCTCTGACTGCCTCTGGGCGCTGCATCTCAAAATACTATGCAAGAGAAAAAAAAACATTACTCTCTTTCCTTTCTTCAGATTTTGTATTGTGAGAGACATGGGGTTAATTATAAAGCACCTTGTCAATCAAGTTGAGGATCCCATCAGTGATGGCAACATATAACCGAATGCTTTCACTGGCAACCTGAAGCATTTTTCAAAATACATCCAAGATAAACCTTGTCATTCAGATGAACTCAAATGGTTTTGTTGATGCTAGTGTATTTGGTACATTAGGATACCACTATCACCAAAAAAGAAAAACTCAGAATGTATGATAATACCATTGCAAGGGCGAACTGAATCAGGTTGTTAAATGCAGCAGCACCTTCTGGCTGTAAAATAAGCAAAGAATAAGTAATTCTTCAAAACGGCCGCTATACATCTTCCCACACAAAGTCACACAGGAGAAGGACGGGGGATTCGTACCTTACAAGCAAGAAGGCGACTGAGGAGCTGTTGCATCGCTGGTAACTGGTCCAGTAAATCTGGAGTGCTAAGATTCTTTGTCCTCTGATAAATAAATGAATGTGAAAGACAAGTTGGTTAAAAAATTCACCATGTACTGATATTAAAAACCCAGACAGGTTTGGAGATGAATGTATATTGCGAACTCTAAGATGCAATGTCATATGCTACATTGAGTGCGATAATGGATGCACTTGTAATTATGCAGACTGTTAGCATCTTACAAGAAGCAGTTTGTAGGCTATGATATCGCAGCACCTAAAAACGATACTACGTACCGATAGTTTTCATGCCAATATGATAAAACACGTAAGAGAAATGCTAAATACGCTGAAATTCGGTGTTTACATAGCATCAAAAACCCCAAACCACCCCTCGTTTTTAAGGTGCACTGAAGGGCATTTCAAGAAGGCTGCCTTACATAGCATCATAATGATTCGGTATTGGCACACCCGATCGGTGCTCATCGAAGCACTCAAAATGTACTGGCGTCAGACAAACCAGTAGAGGAAAAATACAATTTATGGAAGTTCTTAGTCTTGTGTATGCTATTTTAAGATGTAGCAGAGGATGCGAAAAAATACAATTCATGAAAGGTTAAAGCAAAAAAGCAAAGCCACATAATAACTGCATAATTAGCTCTTTGTAACTACTGTATTTCGTCACAGTTATGATTCATACCGATTGGTCCTTCTCAACATCATATTTCAGTACACGAAAGCATTCTAACCGCTCCTCAAGAAACAATGCGTATGCGCGGACCCATGCAGAATAATCCCAGGCTAAGAGATCAAGGAAGGTGATGCAAAGTCATTTCCTCCAACTACATTTTCTCATCTTAAAAATATTGATACAGAAAATTTTGTTACCATTCGCTGTTGAGTCATCTTTGAAGTGAGACAGATGCATCATAAGACCTGATCGACCTCTACTGTGTGCGATGAGCTCTTGGCAAAATGAAGGCCCCACTTCCCTTAGTGCACGGTGAATGATAAGTAATGTTTTCAATGCAACCTGACATACATAATTTCACGTTTGAGGTTCAAACTAAAATTGAAAAAATAAACATGGTGAAAAAGGACTTTGAGGATTTAGAATTAGCTGATTGAACTAATGTTAATGAATGCATAGAGAAAGTAAGAGCGTACTGCCCAATTCTGAGTCCTGGCTAGGCGCTTGGTAAGAGCAGTTATACAGTAGTTCGCATCATGGTGAGGACGTGACACCGCTTCCAGAATAGCTGCCATCACAAATATATTCACTAAGTAAGAATGAATTAGTTCAAAAATCATGGCAAAATGATCTGAGATCAACTATTAAAGCAAGTGCAGAAAGTATATTTCACGAAGTAAATAATCAATTGGTGATATGTTGAATCTTACTCCTAACGTGCTTCTCCTTAGGCAATTTCTCAATGTGGTTTGTGCCTTTGACGATTGCAACATCAATGTCCTTGAGTAAAAATAGCTTGTAAGTTTTAGCTTCCGCTGATTAAGCAAATAGAAAGTTGTACGCATAAAGTTCAAGTTAAGAGAAGATATTAATAATAACAACCTTGTAGTCGCTATTGACTTTGACCAATCCAACCTTGGTGGAGTCTTTAATAGCACCAATAGCCTTTCTGAGGCTTTGCTGAGGACCATAGCTACCGCTAGCGGCCATTCTCGTGCCTCGTGAAATCACTAACCAAAAATTTCCAATCAAAACAAACATTCAGGAAAAGAGCAGAATTCAGAGAGCCAATAAACGTGGCTGAATTTGAATTCTTCTAAATGTCATGAATCTAACAGAATAATTGGAAGGAAGAAAAAAAAATGTATAGGCTAAAAATTCCAAAACCAAATGCTTGCGTTGCGTTGCGTTGCGCGCACTATGAATTAAGAATTTGATGGCGTTGATGATGAGAGTCGGAGTGGAGGATTGATTTACCGGGAGGGATGGAAGAAAATTGTTCCGATTAAATTGCAGTTGCATGCACGGCTGAGCGGAGGAAGGGAGGCAGGAAGACGACGTCACCATCAGATCAAAGTAATGGTTGTTCTTGTTCGGCTTCGCTCCAAGTTATACGGAGGGGACTTCATTGTAATACTTTCAATTTACAGTGGTCGATTTTGATTTGCTGGATAATTGGAGTTTAAATTAGATTTATATATGTTGAAAAGTTCAATTACCAAAAATACAAAGGAATGGTACCGTTTTCTAACGGCTCAAAATTCAAATGGAGAGCTACTAGGGTATATCATATCTTATGGTTCAAAAGAAATTCATTCTTATTCATCCATCCTGGATATGACGAGTTAGCCTCTAATGAACCAATTGACTACCATAGTCCGTGTTGAATTTTTCATAGCGAGGAGCATGCAGATGAGCTGATGGTCTTGTGTTTCGAAGTGCTATTTCAATGTCTTCTGGTAAAATGGGACCAATCTTCGGTAGTTCTGTAAGACAGAGATAAAGAGTCACCAAAAATGTGTGGAATTATAACTACTATGCACGAAAGAAGCAAGTTCATTGGAAACACGTACCATCTTCTTGCACCACTTCTTTCTTATCTTCTAGCATTGCCATTACCCTTCGCAAAGGCTGCATTGCTGCTTCTTTGCACACCAAGCGGATATCTGAACCTGAGTAGCCTTCCGTGTGCTCTACAAGCACATCGTAAGGAAAGTCTGCATCCTCAGTTACAGGTGGTAGCAGTTCTTCAAACATGGCTCTTCTTGCTTCTGGTTCAGGAAGAGGGACGAGTATCTGTTCAAACAATACACAGAAATTATGATTCACATAAATGTTTATTACCTTCTCAGCCATAACCCTGCTTAAGCACAATTCCAGCAATTAGAACTAGTCAGATTTCAACTAGGGAGGGTGTTGGTACTATCTAGCATCAATATTATTAGAACAATATCTGTGGTGAAAGCTCTAATTTGAAAAAGAAAAACACATACTCGTTTCTCAAGTCGACGAAGCATTGCTGCATCCAGCTCCCATGGAAGATTTGTCGCAGCCAAAACAAAAACAAGTTCGTTTGTTTTTGTCAGTCCATCCATCTGCATTCAGTTTAAGATATCAGACATCATGATCATATTGCAAACCAGATACTTCAACTGGTCCAATGATATAACTAAAAAATAAATAGCAACAACTTTTTTGGGGAAAGAATATTTGAAAGTTGGAACTTCAACAAACACTGGAGAAGGAAAGCACGAAACCGTCAATCTGTCCAGTCAAAGAATATATTTGATACTATAATAGGAATTTAAGCATTAAAAGCAATAAGCTAATAAATCATCACCTTTATTTCTTTATTTGAGATAAATGAAACACTAAAGAAGACAAGAAGGGTCAAAATAAAGTTGTCTTCAGATTTCAGTCACTTCATTGTAGTACCTGACAAAATGTAACCAAATAATACCTGTATGAGAAGTTCTGTTTTCAAGCGTCGACTTGCTTCGTGCTCGCTACGTGCTTCACCACGTTGGCTTATTATGGCATCAATTTCATCAAGGAATATAGTGGAAGGTGCATGGTGCCTGGCAAGCTGAAAAAGTACCTTTACCAGTTTCTCTGAGTCACCTGCAATTCAATAAAAACATTGGCAATTATTCTTGGCCCCTTCCAATAATGGTTTCTTTCATGCTGGACCAAAATAATGTTTTAAACAAAGGAGAGTAACAAAATTTACTCGGGAACACATTAATTTTTAACCCTCACATAGAAGCAGACTTCGAAGGCTACAAGAAAATAAATGAAAATGAGCACTTGAAGAAGTTCTCAACTTGATATCTTCTCTCTTTCAACTCACATTACTTCTCTCGAGATCTTGTGAGGATTGTTTCATAGCTGTATCTACATAGTTGATTCAAGTTTCTTAAATTTACTTTGCTCAATGTCTTATATGTATCAACTGTCAAGTTTCAAAAGTGTTAAATTTATCCAAGACCAAACCAGCTTTTCCAAACTTCTATGCATATTCGTTCATTGTGCTTCTCATTTGGAAGGTCTCAATTTTATAAAGAAGAGGGCCATACTAACTTAAGTTAACAAGCTTTTGATATCCTACAAATTTTGATCTAAAAAACAATGATGTGCAGTCACTGACTAATAATCTTGCATGCCTTTTAGACCAGCCATTTGCACCAAATTTACAGAACAAAGGATACTACCACCAACTAGTATTCCTTACCACGCCACTTGCTGACAATTGATGATGCAGAAATGTTGAAGAAAGTGGTATTACACTCAGTTGCAACAGCCTTCGCAAGCATAGTCTGCACAATATAGATGAAGGGATATTATGCAATTTTCAAAACGTATAGGAAACATCTCTATTCAAACTAACTAGCTGTGCATATAATCTACATGCTAAGGAAACCGAATAAACTGTAAAGATTTAAAGTTTTGTCACCTTGGTCTGTACAGTCAACAACATACAAAACCAATCAAATAAAGAGGAAACAAGAGTTAGGTTTTTGAGTTGGAAGCGAGAAGTAGAGTTGTGAATCAAAAGCAAAAGAAGAAAAATGCAGTTGATTGAAAACTTATTATTCAATAGATGAAGTTAGAACACTAACTTGAACCAAACAAAATTAATTGGTTAATGACAATGGTGAAATGGTAAGCAGATTTGTTCAGATAATCTTGATGGTAAATAGGGACGAAAGGGTCACAGAGAGTGCCTCAAGACGTAAAAGCAACATTAAGAGCTCAATTGATATACAGGGAAGAGAGAGAGAGGGAGAAAGACAACGCCCAATTTGTTCTATTAGAAAATAACAAAATTAATGGCATGATACTATGTTCAAAGATAAAAACACGCGTGGGATACTGTTGCTGAAAGAGTCTAGAATATGCAGCAATGCTAACTACTGAAAGCTGCAATGCTGAAATTTTTTTGTTACACAAAAAGTGTGTACATTCAGTCTGAAAACTGACACATTAGATTAGAAATACCTTTCCCGTTCCTGGAGGACCAAAGAGAAGGATGCCTTTCCATGGTGATAAGAGACCCGTAAAGTACCTGGAAAATAAGACAGCTTCACATCATATTATCTTAAGGTGTAAACTAAACAAATATAATCACCAAACTGAAAGATACATTTACTTCCGTTGAATCAACAAAAATAAATGCACTTCGCACCTAGGCAGTTGACAGTAGCTAACAATAAACTGCTGACAACAATGTAGCATATTTTATTTCTTTTTGTATCCAGTCTTGCATTTATTCTATCGAGTGAGAAAAGTCATTCCTGACATTGAAACTGATACCAGAGACTACCACTATGTTGGATTTTAATTCTGACATATACTGCTAGGGAGTAATGGAATTTATTTTCTGCTTAATCTTAAAAAAACTAAGCTAACCTTATACAGGCTTGATTTATGAAATAGACCACACATTAAAATACCAGTCTAAATTTAAAATGGTGGCTCCACAGTAGTCAAATCAACTTACTTGGGATACTTAATTGGCATAACAACAGCTTCCTTAAGCAGGCGTTTTGCAGTTTCCAACCCTTTGATGCTTTCCCAAGTCACATCAGGATTCCCTCGAATGATATCCCTGCATGGAGAACATATAACTAATAAAAATTCATCGAAGAAACTATATAGATTCACAAAACTAATTGGCCATCTAAATATACTACATTTTATAACTTACCAATTATGTTACTTACAAGTGATTCCGAAAATGACCTCTAAAACATTACAAACCTAAAAGTTCCATCATAATCAGTCAATTTGTAGGAATCATCCTTTCCACATTCTTATACCTCTGAGTTTAGCTTGCCAACATGAGGGCTCTTTCCATTCTCTTTGTTGATTCAAAATGGAGAATTGGGACACATTTCAAATCATGATTAAAAAAAAGCTCTTAATTGTTTTATTACCTGCTTAAGCTCTCCGCTAGGGTTCTCATTTCAGCAGATTCAAACGGAGGTAACAAGGACCGCTGCCTAATCTCAAGAAACAAAGTAAATATCAGTTTTTTTGGCATTTCATTACTGAATCTTTACTTCTGTAGCTCACTAGAAGGTGATAATGAATGCTCGGAGATAAAGGACTCACGGTATTTCAGTAGTTCCACTGGACACTTCACCATTCCTGTGGGCTGCACCTGCAGTTCCCTGAAATAAATTTACAAAGAAACCGTAAACAACAGTTTCACAAAATAGAAATTACATGCAGCAACAACTAAACTCGGCCGTCTATCCCCACCTGGAGGCGGTATTGTTCATATATGGCTAGATCAGACGTGTTTTGCGCCCGTGCATCCCCATTACTATTGGCCGCAGTAGCACTATAAGAACCATTCCCATTTTCCACAGCCGGTTTATCCTTTGGTGCGACCACTTCCCTCTTCCTCCCGAACTTGGCATCGTAAAACAGTTTAAAATCCTAAGTACAAAAAGGTAAACACAAAATATAGCGAATGGAAACACATTCATTCAAAACACAACTGAACTAGACCTCAACATACAAAAAAAAAATTCCTTCAATCAGATCGATTAGTACAGAGCGGCGTCCAATTTCAATCTTAATACTGAATCTCACTCGAACAAGTCAAGTCAACATCAGTAGATTGATACGAATCGAAAACTGAAATAAGAATTTAACAAGTACCTGAAATGACCAGCGAGTGACTGAGGGCTCGTCCGACATTACGATTGAAAATGAGATCGGCGACTGCTTGGGTCTCTCTCTCTCTCTCGCTTTGGCTTGCTCGCGCTGTACACTGTCAGCTTGATATTTTAATTCAGGCGTTATTTGGTCCGAGAGATTCTGTGGTGGACTGGAGACAGACAACGGAGATCGATCAGCATCAGCAGCATCACCTACCGCATATCGCTGATTCGTTGATGTAATGAAACGTCGTAGTTTCGGAGTTCCGTAAGTGACGACGAGGCGAGATCCGTCGGGTTGATGACAGGCTGTCGATACAAATGATGTGTGAACTATAAAAACAAAAAGTTGAACTCACGTGGAAACACCCTGTCAACGTGTTTACTGTTTAGTTTATTTGCGGAATGTCTACGCTCCATTTCTGTGACTTCGCTTTTAATTATTATTTTTCTTTTTCTGGAAATGAAATCTGAACTATTCTTTGTATTTATATGATCATATAGCATAAAAGACTGTACTCCGAATATCGTGTTTGATTAATAAATTTAATATAATATCAAAATTTTATTTTTATTTAAATATTATTTGTGGTGCTTTCGACATCTGTTTCAGTACTGAGACTCTCGCAAAAGGTTTTTTCTGATGGTTTTTTATTACGTAATGACTAGATGTTCTATTTATTATCATTTGTAATTGACTATTGCAATTATAAGAATTTCATCATTTATCTTAAACTCCTGAGCTGAATGAATTATTTAATTGTACAAAAAAATTATGTGTCTTAAATAGTATATACAGTTACGCAATTCTTAAACTCAAATGAGTATTTGACAGACATAATTGAAGTTGAACATGTAAGAATCAATTTTTTGTTTCCATTGAGCTTTCTTGCCCTCCTTCTCTTTTTGCCTGGTGAGATTGCCGTTTGGTTATTGTTTTTGGTCTTTTTCCTTGACTGCACAAACTGTCATCCATATCATCAAACTGATTCATGAATTACAAACTTTTATTATGCGACAGTAATCAAAATCATTACTCTAACTTAGAGTCTGTTCTTTTGACATTAATTTAATTTATGTTCAGTTCAGTAGATAATCATTCACTATTTTTAAAATTATTTTAAAAGTGTAATAAGACTTGAAACTATGATACAAGCGTAAGACGCATTCACTATTGTCAAAACTATTTTTAAAATTAAAAATAATATGCAAATGTAATTAATTAATTATTTTTAAATTTTCAGTTCAGTTCAGTTCAATTTCAGTTCATGTGAAAAGAACGGGCCGTACTACTAAAACGTAATAGACCATAGGGAAGACAATTTGTATTTTGTACTATTGGGACACTTGAAGGGCCAAATGGTAAATAACCGACAACAACCAAATGACAGCCTGTCCTGGTCGTCGGTCAATTCAAGAGCGTTTTTTTCTTTAAATAAATGTAGATGGAGTAAAATCTAGTCATAGACAGCTCTGCCGTTTTGTTCTGGTTGGCACGTCGTTGCCTCAAATATATATAAAATAAAATATAAAATCGAAAAA
>JAWWMW010001588.1:121606-133064 GCA_035048345.1 Echeveria elegans
CATACGTTGAGAACCTAAAGACTAAAACTCATTTTAGAATATCAGAAACAGACCGTAGTTGAGAACCTGAAATGCAGTAGGTACTAATGGGCTGCTGAGCATACCTGATTCCAGAATAATAATGAGTCATGGGACATGGGAGAAATAAAGAGTCAACCAACAAATAAATATTGCATTTATAGCAATTCTATGTTGGCGGAGCTTTTTCATATTTTTCTGGTCCAACAGCAATCCTTGATCACCCCAACTTATGTTGCTATCTACGTCTTCATACACATGGGTAAAATAGTCGTTACGAATAGATAATTAGTAACTAATTCCCGATGCTTTCTATGAAACCCTAACCATTTTTGTTTTTAAGTACATTTTCCACATAATCGAGTTTGTGGTTAGATTAAGAAACCAATGACATGCTCCTCGATCCGCAAGGAGGGCACTAGGGTCTAGGGCAGAGTATTCGCTAGTTTATTACCGATTCCAATATTTTTATTTCGATAACCATTCGGTAAATTCGATAATTGATAAATTCTGAAAATATACCATTTTTATCGAATTTACTGAACTAGAATAACATAAATATTTATATAAATATTAGTGGTGATCCCGTCGTCTCGACAGAAATTGTTTCTCTATTAAATTATATTTTTAATTTTTAAATTTAGTTGGAATGATTTAGTTAGGTGATAGGGATTTAGTTAGATGTTGTTGTTAAATGTATGATTGGTAAATGTATGAATTTAGTTAGATATTGTTGGTAAATATATGGTTTGATAGTTAGATATTTAGTTGGAATGATTTAGTTAGATGATAGGGATTTAGTTAGATGTTGTTGTTAAATGTATGAAGTTAGTTAGATGTTGTTGGTAAATGTATGATTTGTTAGTTAGATATTCTTTTATATAGATAGATAGATGTTGCCATATTTTTGCACATAAATTTTAAAAGAATATGGGTAATTCTCTTTCTGTTTATCGAACCGAATTTACGGAATAAAGTTTACCATATTTTACCAATTACCGAATTCACCGAACCAAATGGGGGTCTGTTATAGCTTGGTTAACTGAATCTTTGCATTCCAGTAGGCTGAAGGACCAAATCGCGACATTAGATCTCGAGTGAATGCAGACCATTCACTTATTTGATTCGTAACTTGCATCCACTGATACAAACCTAGTGCATCACCGATCATGTAAAATGTAGTGAGGGTCGGTCTTTTTTTCTTGTGGTACATTATACTTGTAAAATGTGGTATAACCCTTACAGAAATTAAAAGACTGTTGGATGGATCCATGTCCATAGTTGCCGGTGACAAAAACAAAACAAAGAATAATAATTGAATCCCTCTGTGTGTCCTTTCAAAAGTCATCAAGTATGACTTCCCCCGCCCCACCCACCATCTCTTCCTATACTTAAAATATCTGAACACGGGAATCATATTATTTATTATCTGACCAGATCGGATCACTTCAGCCCTCAGCCCTCAGCCCTCATCTGTTCACACAATCAGACCCAGCCAATGTCATAAACAAACAAGAAAAAAGTCCCACCTACCAAAAGTAATGTTGGAGCTGTTTTTCGCGGTGGCCTTCTCTGCCGTGCCACTCATTCTGTATGTTCCACCAGTCAGAAGCTTCAATCTCTTTGTTCAAACCTTGGAAGATATGTTAAGAGAGACACGTCTACAAACAGATCCTATGTATCCTCGTCTCCGTAATGCCCTTGCTCGTCTCATTCTTCACTCTTCCACTTCCCAAAGGTTCTTTTCTTCTATCTCTCTCTCTATTTTCTGTACAGTTTTTTGATTTCTTGATATTCCTTTTCTAGAAAGTCAACGCTAGTCAGAAATATGTGATGAACTTTAATTTTCTTGAATTGTGGATTGAGGTCTAAAGTTGCAAATTAAATGAAATGGCAAGAATTAAGGAATCTAATTCATATCCATGATTCATAGTATAATTTACTTTGTTCAAATTGAACTTTTTTTTCCTAGTTTTTTTAGTTTTGAAACGACCGTAAATGACAGCTCTGCACTAGATACTAAACATACTGCACAAGATGCCATGAAACTGAATAATCTTCCAGGCAAAATGATTCTTTTTTTGGTATTGTCAATGTGAAAATGATTGCCTTTGCGAGCAATTAGTTTATGTAAATTCATTCCGTAATTGCAGGTTGTTACTGCGGATGGGAGGGCCACACACAGGTTGAGAGCCCTGCGAATCATTCAACCGAGCAAAAGTAGCACAAGTGCGCAACAAGCCCAAAAAGGCAAAAACATCAGACATGGAAAGCACTAAAAGAACTTGCCTCGATTTGTATTTCAGTATCACATTGTGTTTATGCATATAGAGTACATAATTTTTATTCAGCAGAAACCAAAAGAATAATCGAATACAAACAGAATATAATAGAATGTGACCGACTTCGTGATTTTTGTGCTTTGAATTTGAATGAAGGATTGCTCGCTTAACTACTTGCTTCAGAGAGTGTGCAGGGCTTCAAGAACCAAAACATGTCTAGAGGTTTTCCTTCCTTTTCAGAAATAGCCGTCGACACATTTCTGCTGGTTTTGCTTCTTTCCAGTTGTTCCATCCTTTTAGGCGTACCCTTGTGCTTCACTTCTTGCAGAATGCTCATTTCCTGCTGCAAATCCAAGTTCAATTCAACAATAAAGAATGGCTTTTATCAGTATCTTAAAACTTTATTCTGTTCTACGATCATACCATGTACTTAGGTTTCGAAGCGCTTATCTCCTTCATAGGACTTTCCTTTGCTTGTCCGCTGCGCGCTGCAGAAAAGCACTGAGGCGTGGGAGGATTTGTTCGGATTTTCAGCAATTTCTGACTTTCCTCGTTTCTGATGCTGTTCAAATCGATAGTTACTGGAGTATTTTCCGTCTCGTCGTATCTCCTTCACAAATTCAATTCATCACAGTTATATAAATGGGAACGCAACAACAGTCCGGAAATGTGAATTCAAACTGAAACAATCATATGCGACGAGAACTAATAGTTACTTACTTTTTCCGTCTGAGTTTCTCTCTACTGTTCGCTCCTGACCCAAATTTCTCTTTACTAAACCCTCGAAGTGGCGTCCTCACAACCTCGTCAACATCCATTCTATCATCATCAACAACAGCATCAACCTGATGTTTAAAATCATTGTTAATATGGCTGATCAGACCACTCTTCGCACTTTTAACACTCTCCTCATCCTCCTTGTCTTTCGCTCTAATAGCCAGTTTCTTCAACTCATTACAGAATTCCGTAATGTGACTAAATATATCCTTCCCCAACAAGTTCTTAGCTGAACGGGTACTCTTCAACTTCGGCGTCTCCTCTACCGACTCCAATACAACCTTTGGCACCTTATGATCTGCACTCGATTTAAAAGCCTCTTTAACCGACTTGCTTTGTGAAGTTGGCGGAGGAGTCGATACATTCGGATCATTGTTTTCACAATTCTCATCAGGTCTACTGTTCACAACCGGCTGCCTTCGTTTCAGATTACCTTCCCTGTTGGATTCAATAGAGAGTAAAAAAACACACAAGATTTAACAACACAGCGACATTCAAAACAGATGAGAATTGGGATTTCTCAAAATATCTCAAGTAAGTACCTTTTACTCCGATCGCGAAGTTGAAGCATGTCTGAGACCCCAACCATGCTCAGCAGCTTCACATTCACACAACAAGAAAATAATTAGAAATATTTAACCATTTTGCAAGCCCGAAAACCCGAAAGACGGAAACTTTAATTACCTTGGAAGGAGGGGACAATTTGTAGAAATCTTCAGCAGTCTTGGGATGCTTGCAATCTGGGGTGAGTTCAGAATCAATAAATCATCGATCATCATAAAAATAAAAAAAAGCAAGAAAAGATACGAACTTGAAAAGTGAGTTGAGTGATTGTACTGACCAGATCTGCAGAACCAAGCCTCGTCTTGATTGGTGTCATTAGGGTCAGGAGGAGCAGAGAGATCGACCCACTTTGGGGCGTTGATGTGCTCGTAAAGACTGTCCACAACAAACACTGAATCGATAGTCTTCCAATCGATCTTCGCCGGCTCCATTTTGTTGTCGGCCAATCGGAGTAGTGTAAAGTGTGAGTCTTTGAGTGTTGGAGGAAGAGGAGATGAACGTTGGAGGATTAAATCTGATCGATTGTTTTGTCTACTGCTTTTTTATTCATTTATTGTTATATTTATTAATCTTATTATTTCTTTCCGACCGTTGGAGTTGGAGACGCGCAGCTGTTTAGGTTTTAGCCGATTAGCTGTTCTTTCGAGTCCAGCCACAGCCCGTCTTTTTTGTTTTATAACTAAATATTAGGGGAAATTAAGAGTTCTTATTATTGAGGAGTTCAATTCAGTTATTTTTTTGATATGTCATTTTTATAATTACTTGAAATTTTATATCAACTATAAAATTAATATTATGACGATTTATGTATCTGAACTGAAACAAATTGATTGCAATCGTAGCAGAAATATTAAATATTTTCAAATATGTAAGTTTTCATTGATGGTTGCAACATACGTATTGATGTGATGAAACAATTGCTTTATACCGTTTGGCTGCGCGGAAAAAATAGAGGAAATTAAAAAAAAAAATTGAGTAAAAATAAAATGTGTGTTTGGTTGTAAGGAAAAAAATGGAAAAAATAGGCAAAATGAGAACAAATTTTCCTTACAACTTTCTCATGTGAAAATCGTTTTTCTATAAATTTTCTTTTCCTCACTTTTTTTCCACAACCAAACGAACCTTAAAGTCTTACAATTATGCTCCCTTTGGAAAAGTAGAGCAAAAGAAAATATAAAGAAAATCGATTTAAGTACTTGACGAGTATGTTTGTGTACAGTAGAGAGTATGCTATGTACAATTATGTACTAATGTTATTCGTCAACTGTTTCTGAATCAGATGCAGTTGGCTTTCCTTCTTACAGGCGGAATACGCAAGCACCTCATCTATCCCACAACCAGACACTGCCTTATGAGTTTCAGCAGCATGACACTAACACTGGATTTCTGGCTGGGATTTTTAAAAAGTCTGATTCATATGGTGATTCGGGAAATGAGATAATGTTTGGACTACCTAATGAGTTGGGTAGATTGGCTTTTCATGGAGGACGGTGTCCTATCAAATTTTTACATGTGTGGCTAAGCGATTCTAACATCCTTATAAATGTACCTGATTTTTTTCATCAGAATGGATATACTGCAAATGCCACCAAATGAGTTTGCCCAACACTTCGTCTGAACTTGCTGCCATGGACACATACTTGCAGTTTCAAGATTCATCAACTCCTTGCAGCAACAAACGTGCTAAAAGAGGTTTCGCCACTCATCCAAGAAGTATTGCCGAGAGGGTGGTTAGTCGTCTCGCCCATGTTCATTTAATTAGACTTTTTGTTTCTGAAATATACTTTATTTGAAACCTCCACCAGTTTCTGTTCTGCATAACACGGATGTTGAACTTTTTTGTTATCAGGTTAGAAGAACAAAAATCAGTGACAGAATGAGAAAATTGCAGCAGCTTTTTCCAGACATTGACAAGGTAAATTTTTATACTCGTAGTGGCTTTTTTTGGCTTTCCGCCTCATTGTCATAACATATTAAGGCTCTTTAATTTCATTTTGCCTATTTTTTCATTCTTTTTCCTTACAACCAAACACCTATTTCAATTTCACTCAAAATTTTTCTTTTCTTTTGTTTTTCCTTTCCTCTCCTTTTTCCCCGCAACCAAACGGCGCCTAACTCTTTCTGATTCTGGCTTTTCCCAGCAAACCAATACCTCTCAGATGCTAGATATGGTCACAGACTACATTAAGGACCTTGAGAAGGAGGTTCAAGTAAGAAAACAAGTTTAACTCGTTAACTTTTTTCAATCATCACCAGTTTCTGAATATCCATTACTGTGTCAGTGCAGACGCTTAAGGATATTCGAGAAAAGTGCATATGCCCAAAAAGCTCCTTTCCTGGGTAGATTTCAACTTTCCATTAACAACAAGACAGCAGTGAGTGTTGGACTGCTGGTGCAAGAACAGTACGATTCATGATGGTGATTACGGAATATATTTTACTCTTAACTAGTCAAATAATGGCACTTGTTCATTTGTAACTTACAGTGCAACTGTGCAAGCACCACAGTATTTGTCTCCAAGTTTATTATACTTATAACTAGTGGCTGTCCGTCGTTCCAACGAGAATGTGGGGGAACAGATGATTGTGGTCTGAGTTCGTGAGGTCTTTGTAAATTTAAACTTAAAAAATTAAAGGTATGAGCAAAATTGAAAATATCTATTTGACTATACGGTCATGATCTTATTATGAATTTTTAATTTTAAATGAGTGATTTTTTTTGTTAATGTTAATGTTTAATTTTTAAATTAAATTTTATTTTGAAATGTTTATTTTTAATTTTTTTTAAATTTTAAATGGATATTTTATTTCTATTTTGTCTTATTTTTATTTTGTCTTATTCAATAATTAGTTTAGCGACGAAAAAATGTGTGGTGGTGGATTGTAATCTATTATATATATAGATTGCTCACTTTGTATGGGCCATGTATAAAATTTGTCATGGATTGCGAGCTTGGGCTGCATCGATCAATAAACATCATTTATCTTGTCTATCAGTTACTAGGCTTCTCATTTCACTGATAAGTTTCCTGAACTGATTACATAAGATGAGAAATACCAACTAGTGTTATCGTAGATATAAAACTATTTAGAACAGTAACATTGTGTTTGGGAAATCCCACAAATATTTATTCATAGAGATGATCAGTGATATGCATGGCCATCGAAGCAGCATTGTCAAGCTCTCTGGCCTGTCACTTGCGACCTGTGGAACCTACAACACAAAAGGTTTGCAGCAAGCATTAACAAGTATAGTCGTTCATAACCTGTAAGTCATATTATGGGATCGAGAGATTCTTACATGGTTCAAAGTTGGTGGTGCACTTCTCAGGGAGCTGGACAGCCATGTTGCGATCAACGCCAGATATAGGAGGGCCGTTGACAACAGCACACAAGCAAGGCTGCCCAAGACCCTTAACAGCACTACAGCAAGCCTCACTAGGAAAGTAAGGACTGAATGGAGCAACTGCTGGTCTGCAAGGAATCAACTGCACTAGAGTAGAGAAGAAAGTGTTCTGGCAGGCTTGGCGCTCTTGAGTCTGTTGATTACTCGCTAGACCTTGATTCACAAGGAGTAACAGCATCATAGCGTGTAGCGACAAACCTTTTGAGCCTAGGAGATTCATGATTGATATCTGCTGTTAGAACAACTAGTTGTGAAGTGTGCATTCAGGCTAATTGCCCAAGTTATATTTATAGAAGGTGATCTAGTGGGTAGTGACATGACTTTGTGCGTTTCTCATCTAACTCAAAGTTAAGTTCGTCTCATGCCATTGCTGCCTTCAAACAAATGCCATGCGCGTGTGAGAGAAAGCAGAAGTTGAGCTACATCTTAGCATGAAGCAGAACTTGTTATGCTTGGCATTTGACAAACTTTTAGGTTCCGTTTGGTTGTGGGAAAAAAGTGGGGAAATGAAAAATCAAAGGAATTTGATTTTCTCGAACGTTGTAAGGAAAATTTGATCTCATTTTGCCGATTTTTTCATTTTCTTTCATACAACCAAACACAGATTTCATTTTCACTTAACTTTTAATTTTTTTTACGCAATCAAACGGGCCTTTAGCTTTCAGACACTGCGGTAAAGTAAGGTGATCTCATTCCATTCCCCGCACAAACTTAGAACAATTCAAAATTATGATTTTTAATTTTGACACTTCAGGATCATCATCAATTATGAAGCCGATTTGTTTTTTTTTTTCCTTCCTTTCATTCCAAAGGTTAGCCATTTTCATCAGTGCTTGCTATCTTAGAGCATCCTTTCCGACGAGACTTTCATAAGAAGGTTTTCGTGGAGAAGCTCCTCCTAAAATGCCTTCTGGTCATAAATTATAAGAGGGTCTATATAACGTGGAGCTTTTAATGGTGCGGTGTGCGGCTGCTCTTATTCCAATACTTTGTTGTGTGCTTCTGGTTACTTGAGGTTAGTAAAGTGTAAAGGGTTAGAATTTTAGAATTTAATTGTCAGGCCCAAATCGATAAAAAAAATAAGACTGGGAAGTTTTTTTTTTTTCCGTTTATGGAGGCTTTTCATTCATCTTAAAATAAAATTTTATTTTTTCTGTCTTTGACAAGGAAGTGTGGATTATGTGACATTCTGTGAGGTCGACAAGAGTTGATGAATGAAGACCTATTAATGACTTTGAAGTCTTGGTAGAAAGCTGTCGATTGAAAATAGTCAAGTACTTTAGATGATGATTAATGTATATATATTAGCTAGATTAGCGACGATATTCATGTAACACATGTATCTACTCCCGATGTCCTCTTTTGTTCTTCCTACTTTTCTATTTGGTGTCCCCTAAAGTTCTTCCTATTTCCTTTTATGCCAATTAATTCACTCTCACAATACATTCTTTTTCCTACTTTATTACTATTCACTTTTCTACTTTTACATTATATTCTCACTCACACAATCATTTTTCTCTCTCAGTACACTATTTTCTACTTTATTACTATTCACTTCCCTACTTTTACATTATTTTTTTCACTCACACAATCAATTTTCTCTCTCTCAATACACTGTCTTTCATATTTTATTACTATTCATTTTCCTACTTTTACATTATTCATTCACTCACATAATCATTACACTCTTAATATATGTGTCAAACCTTCAAACAGGAAGATCATTTCAGGACGGAGGGAGTATCTATTAAACAATATCATATCATACGTATTCCGTTTTATTGTATCCTTAATAGTGGTTACTAAGGTTTTATGTTATAGGGTTTATTTTTGTACTATCTAAACGGAATTGAATAAAGTTAAAATGAATTGATAACAGGAGATCATATTTTATTCTACATATGACTAGCTACGCTCCCGTCGTCCCGACGGAAATTTTTCCATATTCCATCTGATTCTCCCTAAGTGCTAAATATTTTCTGCATAATTTTGTATTTTAAATTATTTACGTTTTATTTTATACAATTTGTGCATATATTTTTTCGTATCTCCACTTGATTTTTTTATTTTTTATGGTATTTGAAATTTGGGACTTCAAGTATGAACTTAGGAAGTTTAATGGACAATGAATAGTATAGTCATTTTATTTGTTTAATGAAGGGTAATTTGATCATTTTATGTTTGATTTTACATTCATTTTCTTATTCTTTTATAAGAATAAATTTTTTTCGTATCTACACTTGATTATTTTTTTAATTTTTTTCATATTATTTTATGGTATTTGTAGTTTGGGACTTCAAGTATGAACTTAGGAAGTTTAATGGACAATGGATAATATAGTCATTTTATTTATTTAATGAATAGTAATTTTATCATTTTATGTTTGGTTTTACATCATTTTTCTTATTCTTTTATAAGAATAGACTAGCTGTGCTCCCGTCGTCCCGACGGGAATTGTTTCCGTGTCTCCATTTGATTCACCTTAATTTTTTTAAATATTTTCTGCTTATTTTTTATTTTTTAATGTTAATTTTAATATTTTTAATTTTTAGTTTTATTTTTAATTTTTAATTTTCAATTTTTAATATTTTTAATATTTTTAATATTTAATTTTTATTTAATGGGCCGGACTGAGCCCGTTATCTTTAATTTTAATGACATATTTGTGATTAATAGTGAAGAATGGGGTAACAATGTAATTTTAGGTTTGATTTTAGATCCGTTTCCTAATCTTTTATAAGAATAGATTAATTGAAAAATATATTATTACATAAGTGTTTAAATGAAATTACTCTTTATACTTATAACTTTTGAACTAACAATTTCGTACCGTGATTTTCTACAACTAACCAAAAAAAACATCTTAATTTTGGCGCTCCATATCATATCGATCGTGGCAACATTATTTTTGATTAGTGCGCAATCGCTTTTTTACAATAATAATTAAATAATAAATGTTACACGAATCTTCTCGAACACGTTTCGCGCCACCACTTTTTACACTTCCCGCTCCTCCATCTCATTAATTATTCAACCCATACCCATCTCCATCGGGTCAAGTACATGGATCTTCTTAATCCAATATTTTAAAATTTCACCCTAATTAATTACACGTACACTAAAAGATAAATTCCAATTAAATTCCTACAGTAATCATCATATCCGATTCCTTCATATTTCTTACCTAAACTAACAATATTAATCATATTTAATTAACATAATCACTTCCCAATAATCTATCCGGGTCGGGTCATTGGATCTTTGAACCCTAGCCTCGTTTAAAAGGCGAACCGAAACCCCAGAACAACAACTACTGCGGTTGCTCAGAGCTTTCTTACCGGCGACGACTCTGATCGATCCATCCCCGTCGCGTCCTTCTCATTCGCTTTGCGTTCTTGTTGTTCATTTGAATTATTAATTTTAATTTTTGGTGGCGTAGGAAGAATGTTCTACTCTCATCAGATTTTGGCTCGCAAGGGCCCGTTAGCCACCGTATGGATGGCCGCTCATCTCCAGCATCGCCTCAAGAAGCCTCACTACAACTCCGTCCATAACAATTCCACAATCAGTAACAATCTGCAAGTAATTTTTTAGTTGTCTTTTAGTTGTTGTTGTAGTTTTTTTTGTTTTTGTTGTTGCATTGAATTTTGTTGCAGATAGGATTATATGGCAGGAAGCACCGATTGCGTTGAGAATGTCGGGACACTATTTGGTACGAGTTGTTAGAATATATTCAAAAAACGTTGATTATTTATACGATGATTGCAATGAAACGATGGTAAAGGTAAGGCTTTCTCTCCTGCTGAGTCTAATGTAACTGACGCACCAGCTAGTGTGCCAGTGGATGAGGTGACACTGTCGGTACGTTATGAATTGGATGCATTGGAATTGGATGAAATTGTGTTTACAGAGCGGTAGGTTATTTGCTTGGTTGTGTTATTCATCTGTTTTGGGTTTGTTATAAGAATGATGACTTGATGTGTTTTTAATCTCAGGGGTGCGGATAATTATATGAGAAGTCCTGAGGCTATAACACTTCCAGGTTTGTCTCTTGAGCTTTAGCACATAAAGTAATATCTTTCACTCAATCACTTGTACTAGTGATCTCATACTGATGCCATTTTCTTCCTGATACATTTTTTTTGATTGTAAAGAAAATGGAGCTGAGTCAGTTTTTTTTTTCTTGTGTGCCACAGATTCTACTCCAATTAATATGGGCCATTATGTTGCTTTCACTTTTGAGGTTGGTGATATATGCAACTCGAACATGTGCCATTTTTATTATAACAGTTGCATTGTAATAACTTCAGTATTGGTTCTTTCTAGGATATTGACATGACCCTAATAGGATCAAGCTTTCGTCAGACGGCGATCAGGAAACAGATGTGCCACAATCAGCTACAGCAGCGGA
>JAWWMW010001588.1:133164-146262 GCA_035048345.1 Echeveria elegans
TTAAGAAATACAAGTTATGGTTTATTATAAAGTATAAGTACATATGGACAAGTAATAAACTTAGCCTAACTGGTAACATAGTTAGCTTGAGTTTCCAGATTTCCAGATTGAGAGGGCATGGGTTCGAGTCCGGGAAGGGGGATTTGCGTGATTTTTTTGGGTCTCGGGCCGGATCGGGTTGTCGGGCCGGGTTGTGCACAGCCCTACAGCGTATTGAAGGAGTACGTCTGAGTTCGTACCTCAATTACATTTTGGATGCGATTATATCACCACTAATTCCCCAAATCACATGAGTGGCCTTGGCTTCCTATTAAATTTCGCCTGTTACGGCCCTTTTATTTTTAATTTATTTATATAAAAAACCATCATCAAAAGGAAAAAACCGAAGCATTAATGATTAAGACTTAAGAGAAGGGACAAGGCGAAGGCCGAAGTGGGCAGAGAAGCAAAACAAAATAAAAACAATTTCTTTGTTTTCCACGATCTCTCACACGCGCGAAGCCACACAAGCCAGCAGACCTCCAAAATGCATGGAAATGGAGAACCAGCCTCTAACAACAACTACTCCCGCTCGCACAACCAGCAGCTTTCCCCTGACGTCTTCCACCACCATCAATTGTTAACTCCTCAACAACAACAGCGCTCCGGCGGAGGAGGACTTACTCGCTTCTCCTCTGCCCCTACTTCCTTCTTCCAAACTCTCCTCGACCACGACGACATCATCTCCGGCTTCATCGCCTCCTCCAGATCCGACGACATACAATTACTGAATTACCACCACCGCTGCCGCAGCCGCAGCAGTCGTTCATCATAAAACACGAGGCTCAGCCTGCTACTGATTTTGATTTTGATTTATCATCATCGACAAGCACAAATGGATTCTCTAATTCTAGAAGTAGCGGCGGCCTTCTCCGCCAGAGTAGCTCTCCGGCTGATTTCTTCTCCACTCTCGGTATGTATAAAATCAATTATCTCTAATTATTTGCAACTTCTGCATTTTTCAACGCTCATGTTGACTACTGATCCATCCATCTGAATCTGATTGCATTTTACTTTCCCCAGAATTGTAGGAAAGAAATTTTTTTATATTATTATTATATTTAAGTCTTCTTCAACCTCTGCTGGCATCTCAATCTCATCTGAAGAAACCATACATGTTATGTTACTTTTAGTACAATTTTTGTTATTTAAAGTGTTCCATCTACTTGATTCAATCTGGCTGTATGTTGCTTGTAGATACATTTTTAATTAAAGTTATTATCGTCTGGCCAACTTGAAGTTTTTTATGTGAAATATATGTGGTAGTAGTGCGTTGGGTCTAGTTGTTTGTATTGATTAGTCGGGATTCGGGACCATGAAAGCTACTATTGCACGGGAATGTTTGTGTACAGTAGGGAGTTTGCTATGTACAATTATACTAATGTTACTACTAGTCAACTGCTCTGAATTAGATGCAGTTGGCTTCCCCTCTTACAGGGGGAATATGCAAGCATCTCATTTATCCCACAACCACCCACTGCCTTCGATTGCTGAGTTTCGGCAGCATGACAGTATCAGTGGATCTCTGGCTGGGATATTCGAAAAGTCTGATTCGTATGGTGAGCTGAACTGGCAAGGCCAAAGGAGGACTGGGGACTTGGGAAATGAGATAATGTTTGGAGTACCTAATGAGTTGGGGAGTCAGGTAGATTGGCTTCTGACAGTGACAGGGGAACATGTCTTATTGAATATATACTTGTGCGGTTAAGTGATGCTAACATCCTTAAAAATGTGTGTGATTTTTTCATCAGAATGGATATACTGCAAACGTCTCTAGTGGGCTGATTCACCAAATGAGTTTGCCCAACACTTCGTCTGAACTTGCTGCCATGGACAAGTACTTGCAATTTCAAGATTCATCAACTCCCTGCAGCAACACACGTGCTAAAAGAGGTTTTGCCACTCATCCAAGAAGTATTGCTGAGAGGGTGAGTCTTCTCACCTCAATTCTTCATTTAATTAGACCTTAGCTTCAGAAGTATGCTTTATTTGAAACCTCTACCAGTTGCTTTTCTGTATAAAAGGGATTCTGAACTTCTTTTTTTTCAGGTTAGAAGAACCAAAATCAGTGACAGAATAAGAAAATTGCAGCAGCTTTTTCCAGACATTGACAAGGTAAACTTATACACTCGTAGTTACTGTTTCTGGCTTTCAGCCTCTTATGTCATAACTTAAATCTTTGTGACTATGACTTTTCACAGCAAACCAATACCGCACAGATGCTAGATATGGCCACAGACTACATTAAGGACCTTGAGAAGGAGGTCCAAGTAAGAATCTAAGTTTAACTCATTAATATTTTAT
This sequence comes from Echeveria elegans, assembly GCA_035048345.1. Taxonomy (NCBI): domain Eukaryota; kingdom Viridiplantae; phylum Streptophyta; class Magnoliopsida; order Saxifragales; family Crassulaceae; genus Echeveria; species Echeveria elegans. Next base: position 135,508 of record JAWWMW010001588.1, read on the forward strand.
TTCATTCATCACCAACTTCTGAATATCCATTTACCGTCTGTGCAGTCACTTACAGATATTCGTGAAAAGTGCATATGCCTGAAACGTTAATACACCTCCTTTCTTGGGTAGTTTTCAACTTTTCATTAACAAGAAGACAGCAGGAGGTGTTGGTGCAAGAATAGTAAGATACACAACTGTGATTACTGAGTATATTTTGAACTTAACTAGTCCAATAAAAGCACTTGTTCGTTTGTAACTAATAGTGCAACCACCTCAAGATCTGTCCCCAAGTATATTATAGCTCACTCATTTGTATTGGCCATGGAAAATAAAATTTGTAATGGATTGCGAGTTGGAGCTTTAATAGACATTAACTGGTAAGCATTATTTACATTGTCTTACGCTAACTGTTACTAGGTTCTTCATTTCACTGATAAGTTGCCTTAACGAGAGTTTACATAAGATGAGAAATACCAACTAGTGATATCCTTAAATCTATAGATAATACTTTTTAGAACAGTAACACTGTATTTGAAAAATCCCACAAACATTTATTCATAGAGATGATCAACGATACGTATGGCCATGGGAACAGCATTGTCAAGCTCTTTGGCCTGTCACTTGCGACCTGCGGTACCTAAGAAAACAACGCACAAGGTATGCAGCAAGCATTAACAACTAGCTTTTAACCTGGAAGTCATATTATGGGAATGAGAGACTCTTTGCATGGTTCAAAGTTGGCGGTGCACTTCTCAGGCAGCAAGACAGCCATGTTGCGGTCTACACCGGATATAGGAGGACCATTGACAACAGCACACAAGCAAGGCTGGCCTAAACCCTTAACAGCACTGCAACAAGCATCACTAGGAAGGTAATGACTGAACGGAACAACTGCTGGTCTGCAAGGAATCAGCTGCACCAGAGTAGAGAAGAAAGTGTTCTGGCAGGTTTGGCGCTCTCGAGTCTCTTGATTACTCGCAAGACCTTGCTTGATTCACTAGGAGTAACAGCATCAGAGCCAGTATGGACACAGCTTTGAGGCTAAGAGCTTCATATTTTATATCTGTTGGTGGCACAACTGGTTGGAGTGCATTCAGTCTCATTGCGCATGTTAAATTTACAGAAAGTGATCGGCAGGTGTCGTGACTTTACGCACTGCTCATCTAACTCGAAGTTAACTTCATCGCATGTTAATGCTGCCTTCTAACGAATGCCGAGAGCGTGTGGGCAAGCAGGAGGCAGGAACTAGTTATGATATTGCATTGTATGAAATAGTTGGCCATTAGCCACGGTAATAAACTAGGGTCATCCTCGTCTCATTCCTATCCAAACACAAAGTTAAAACAATTCAAAATGTAAAACTCAACTTATGATCTGACATTTCAGGAACATGAGGCCGATTGGTAATAGGGTTAGCCATTTTCATCAGCGCTTGCGTGCTTTCGTGTATTGAGATTAAATGCGACCAACAAATAATCGAAATATACACACACCGTTAATCGAAATCAATCTCGACAAGACAATCAAAACCAGCGAATGCACTCACTCCACTGATAAACAGCTCTTCTAATCTGCTCAACGTAGAGTAGAAAGAGAGAGAATAACAATACTTTCAACTTGTTTTAGTCAAAAAAAGAATAAATTCTAATTATATATTTTTATATTAGTGGTGATCTCGTCGTCCCAACGTAAATTATTTTAATTTTTAATAATTAATTTTTAATTTTTAATAATTAATAATTAATTTTTAATTTTTAATTTAGTCAGTGATAAGAATTTAGTTTTAAAAAAATTCGTTTAGTTAGATAGAATTCTAATTGAAAAAAAATCCATTTAAATCCAACCCTTTTACACTTCCCGCTCCTCCATTCTCATTACTATATATCCAACCCATACCCATCTCCATCGGGTCATTCAACCCAATCAAATTTCACCTAATTAAACATTATAAAATTAAATCACCAATCAAATTTCCCAGTAATCATCATATCCGTATCCTTGATATTTCTTACCTAAACTTAAAAAAAAAAAACTACAGTAATTATTATTAATTAAATTAATCACTCCCTCAATAAATTATCTGCGTCGGGTCATCGGATCTTTGAACCCTACCCACGTTTAAGAAGCGAACTGAAATCCCAGAACACTACGCTAGTTGCTCAGTGCTTCTTCCCGGCAACGACTCCGATCGATCGATAAATCAATTATCGTTCTTCAGGCTGCGTTGGTGTTTTTGTTTTAAATTATTAATTTAAATTTAATTTTTTGGTGGTGTTGGAGGATGTTTTACTCTCATCAGATTTTGGCTCGCAAGGGTCCGTTAGCCACCGTATGGATGGCCGCTCATCTCCAGCACCGCCTCAAGAAGCCTTACTACAACTCCGTCGATATCAATTCCACAATCGGTAATTAACAAACTGCTGTTATTTTTTTTTAGTACTCATTTTTTTATAGGTTTGATTTTTTTGATTGTTGCATTGAATATGTTACAGATAGTATTATCTGGCCGGAAGCACCGATTGCCTTGCGAATGTCGGGACACCTTTTGTTAGGAGTTGTTAGAATATATTCGAAAAAGGTTGATTATTTATACCATGATTGCAATGATATGATGGTTAAGGTGAGTAAGGCTTTCACTCCTGCTGAGGCTAATATAACTGAAGCACCAGCTACTGCACCAGTGGATGATGTTACATTGCCGGAACGATGTGAATTGGATGCTTTGGAATTGGATGACAATGTGTTTACAGAACGGTAATTTGCTTGGTTGTGTGATTTATCTTGTTTCGGCTTGTTAGTAGAGCTGTCTGATGGCTTGATGTATTTTGAATCTCAGGGGTGCAAATAATTATATGAGAAGTCCAGAGGATATAACACTTCCAGGTCTGTCTCTTGTGCTTTAGCCCGAAAATTTTTATATCTTGCACGTGTTTTTGTAAGCTTATTCTGATGCATACTATTTTCTTCCTGATACATTTTTGTTGATTGTGAAGAAAATGTGGTTGAGTCAGTTTTTTGTGTGTGCTGCAGATTCAAGTCTGACTAATATGGACCATTATGATGCAATCACTTTTGAGGTCGGTTATACTTGTGTGCATCTCAAACAATTGCTGTTTTTTTGTAACAGTTGTGTTCTAACAACTTCAGTTTTGGTTCTTTCTAGGATATTGACATTATTACTCCAATAGGATCTAGATTTCATGGTTTAGACGGCGGTCAAGAAAGAGATGTGCTACAACCAGCTACAGCAGGTGGAACTGACAGTTCTGGAGGCACTGGCCCGGGCAATGAGACTGAGTTAGCAAGTGAAGGACTCCCTGGGGTATCAGGCTCGGGTTTCCAACAAATAGAAGAAGAGTATGTTCTTTTTCTTTAAGGTGATGCACATTGTTTTCCATTTGTTGTAAACATATTTGATTCATTTCTATATCCGAACAGTGTCTTGGATATTCCACCAGTGGATATCAGTGGGCATCAGCATGCTGCTGTCGCTGACCAGACAAGGACAAGGGAAACACCAGGCTTTATAGACCCAGGACCAAGTAACCATCAAGAAGCAACGGCTCAGAGACTTGATGAGCGTGAATCACCTCAAAGCATTGAAGTGATGCGGCATGCTATTCCTGATTCCAGATCACCTGATATTCCTCTGCCATATCAACCGGCAGATGAAGCTGAGCAGCAAACGGCAGATGTGAGTGGCATAGAGAAGGAATTTGTATCTCCGATAGCAGAAGAGTTGTTGGAATCAGGGTTGCAGCCTCCATCATTTCATCCTCAGACTGAACAGATGGATGCTGCCCTAGTTGATGAAACTCCAAATCTTTTTGGTTCTCATTTATCTTTCGGTAAGTTCCATATACTCATTACATTACTGTGTGCCAAGCACACTAAAAATGCTGAAATTTATTTCCCCTGGCAATAAAGCATGATTCTGCTCAATTCAGGCCAGGCTTCTGTGGATTTTGCTATCAGATCAACTCCATCTGCACCTCAAGTGCATGTTGCTCCGATTGAAGTGGCACCAGCACCACGCAAAAGCAAGAGAAAGTTATATGATGATAAAGCCATAGTTTTGAGCAATAAGTATGCACTTAACTTAGGCAACATTCAGGCGCTTTTGTGATTCTTTAACTCAATTATCTTAACTTCGTGCATATTTTAGAGCATTGAAGGATGCACTAAATGATACAAGCAAGATAGTGCGGAAGAAACTGCGGCTTCCTGACTCTTTCATTGGTTCATGGAGATTGGAGAAGCTAAGGAAGGAACAAATTTGTACCGAGCCTTTGTTAACTGGTGATCTAACTTAGTTTTTCATCTTGATATGATTTTTTATTGCAACAACTCTAACTTTTTTTGTTTCACTATCTTCATTTTCTAGGTATGTGCGCAGACCTTCATGATATATGCATGGATTTCTCAGAAAAACAATATCTGGCTAGCGTAGACAAACCTACGCAAGAAGCGAGGGTTCAGGACACTCCAGAAATTGTTCTTCAACCTCATGTCTCTCAAGGCATTGCTGCTCAGCAAACTGAAGGTGAGCGTGATTTAAACATCCGAACGGATCAAGCTACCCTTGCTCCTGATCGAGAGGTTGAACATAGTCAGAGAAATACCAGTGATCACGGGAGTGTCCAGGGAGAGAAAGGTGTCGAGGGTCCAGTGTCCCAAACAGAAGTCGATATGGAGATAGAACGTCTAAGGAGACATGAAGGTGATGTTGGCACAAGTATGATGCCTGAATTTACTCCTTCCACTGGAGTCTTGCTTTTTCCGACAAGGGGAGATGACATGCAAGCAGTTTCGGCTGGTAGTTTTAGGTCAGGTCAACAGGGGCAATCGAATTTTGGGCCTGGATTATTTCCCACGCCTGATCTTGTGTCATTCGCTGAAACTCTTGGACCAGAATCAGACACATCTGAACCACATCAGATACAGCAGCCGATTTTTAGTGATGTTCCTGAGCTACTAAAATCCCCTGGAACTGATGTACATGCTCTGCGAATAATTTCTTATTTTGTGTCTCATTAAACTTAAATCGTTTTATATAATCAGGTTGTCTGACTTGGTTTTTTTACTGTAGGAGCTACATTTTCTGGATGCAGACGGTTCAATTCCTGGTACTCGTACAAGGTAATTGTTGTTTTAGAAACTTTCTCTGGTCAACAGTTCATGGTCGTTTATGCTGACATTATTTCTTGTGAATACTCAAACAGGGGCGCGACTCAGTATTTGAAGAATAAACTCTCTCCTGGACCCCCTTCGTCAGGGGACGAGTCAGCTATTTTCAGCCTAAATGAAATTTTGCAAGACCAAACAAGGAAGCGATGTGCACGGATGTTCTATGAAACTCTGGTGAGATTTAAAATCTTTTTCTCTTCGCTTTAGTATTTTACCCTAGTGAAATGTGAATCTTCAGTTCACAGTTGAACTGATTTTGAGCCTGTCATTCATGGATTTTTGTCCCGAGTCCTGACTAACATAATGGCAAATTTCTTATTCACCTATTTTCGGTGATTGTGTGAGAGGCTTACTGGAAAGTTCGAAGCCTCCATCAATACAGCTTCAGAAAAGTCACTATTAATCCTCTAACCTTTTTAATTTATCGCTAGAGACTTTTGAATATGTGTAAATATTTTGAATGCAAACTACTGTATGATCTCTGTCATTGAATTAATAGTATATTTTCTGTCATGATCGTAGTTGTCAAAGCAAAAAAGCATTGATAAGATTCCCAATCTGTTACTCATACATGTGGCTGCTGCATATTTTAGGTTCTGAAAAGCTCTAACCTGATAGATATTGCGCAAAATGAAAGTTATGGTGACATTACCTTGAAGTTGACTCAGGCTTTGAAGGCACAATTATAAGGTCAGTGTATATGAGTATCATTACTATAAAGGAAGACCTTTGTACATACACAAGAACCTGAGGCAGACGCTGCTCTGAAACTTTGATATCATTCTCAAGGTGAGGGGTTGCTTAATTATTACATTGACTGAGATAAGCAAGATGAGACATGTAGCAGACTTCCTTCTTGAAGGTTTGCGGAATGTAGCATTATAAGTTAATTGTCTGTTTTTGCGGGTAGACTAGTAGTTAGCAGGCTGCTTGAGTGAGCATATCATGGCAAATTCGTGCCATCATTTTGGTGTCTTCTACTGTAATTAGCTCATTGTTTTATCTCGTTCAATTAATTATTATTATTTTTATTTAATAAAAAACTTATTGTTATTTTAAAAAAATTGTTGCAGTTTTTTTTTATAGTTTGAAGTTGATCAAGATAATGAGAAAAAGAAATAAAAAGCCTGGCATAAAGCTGATGAGAATAATATCAACAAACTTAATTGTCTTGTTTGATTTCACATTTTTAGAAGTCTTTTTTTTTTTCCATTGCCGGGAATTGAATCCTTTTAGACTCGAGATCATGTTCTGCACTGTAAACCTCGACTGAGGGCCTGAGGTTGAGGCTCACATTTCACCGAAAGATCAATAGAGTATAGTTTATATTAAAAAAAAAAAAAAAAAAAAACATTATTAGAAGTCTAACTGAATGCGGAAGCCATTAATGTGTTAGTTTAGCTCGTAGCTTCACTTTTTGAGAATTTGAAATCCTCGCAGAAGGTTTTCTCCTTTGGATTCCATTTCATGTCGATGGTTTAGAGGGTGAATTCCTCTTTTCTTCTTTATTTCAGAACTATGCACAAGATATAATTTAGGCAGATTTGTTAAATCGAAATATTGCTGTTGGTACAAACTACAAACACAGATGAGTTTCTCCCGGTCCTACGTTATAAATGGGGCGGAGATCAAAGGCATTATTGTTGTACTTTTATTATTATCAGTTTCGGACAATGAAGAAAACAAGGGTCCATGGAGTCCGAAAGACAAGCCTTTGAAGTTTTTAATCATACTAATACCGGAAGTATACAAAACATACTATTTGGCGATGAGGCTTTCAATCTTGTTCTCAATGTGGGCTTCATAATCCTCGAGGCGCCCAATAACAGCGTCGTTTTCCCACCTCACTAAAGTAGGAACTCCCATCAGCTTGAACCTGGGGTCATTCCTCCATGGATGAGCAGGGTTTCTCCATGTTGGCCTATCTCCAACAAATGCTCTCAAGAGTGCCACATCTTCAGAGGAAGCTTCCAACTTCTTGTAAATAATAGGTTCCGCCCTAACACAATCTGTAGGAAAGACCAAACGCAGTCATCATACTAACAACCACACTCAAATCATGCAGATGACTGTAATCAAAATAATTTTACACTGCCTAGTTTTTCACTGTCTCAGCGTCAATGTTGTGAAAAGAGCAAAACCAGCCTGATTTGCCGATGGTCGAAACCTTATGGACAATCTTTTACTAATAATAATGATAATGATAATTCACAGGACCCAAATCATAAAATCCCTTTGCCATAGGAAATGACACATACAGCCACTCAAATGCATCAATTTGACGCTAAAGCTAGACATTTTGATAGAGCATGAACAAACAAACAAAAGGTAAGGAATGAAGCAATTGAAACATCAAATCAAATCACATCACAGAAGCCCTAAACATCAAATCAAAGCAGGTTGAAATTGCAATTAAAGAGAGAAATACGTAGTTGGATGTACCAGGGCACCAGCTGAGATTGGTTGAGGGATTCTTATCAGCGAGGAAGAGGATAAAATTAGCCCTGAAATTGGGCGCGTCCGATTGAAACTTTTGGAAGACCTGATCGAAGGTGGAGAGAGTCGCGTCGACCATTTTCGGAGGCATCTTTGATACGCTGCTGCTGCTGTTGTTGTTGTTGATGAAGAAGAAGAATAAAAGTGTTAATATCAAAACTGAAGCGCAAAACAAGAACAAATTGAGTCTGCTGCTTCGTTTGATTCGCTTCATCCCCGTTTCCGCCTTTCCTTTTCGGTCTAGCCTTATAGTTCTTCTTCACCGGCCCAAAATTTTGTTATAAATTTAGGCCCGTTTGGTTGCCGTAAAAAAAAAAAAAAGGAAAGAAAAAATTAAAGAAATTTTGAGTGAATGTGTGATTTGTTGTAAGAAAAAAATGAAAAAATTGGCAAGATGTGATCAAAATTTTCTTACAATTTTATCATGAAAAAATCATTTTTCTTTAAATTTTCTTTTCCTCACTTTATTTCCGCAACCAAACGGAGCCTTAAGGAAAGAGAATGAATGTATTTCTTATAATTCAAATGCACATATATATAATTTTATATGAATAATATGGAATAATTTATAGTCTTACTTTTTCTTGGATGAGTTAGTGTTATGAGAAGAAGAAGGATTGGCATTATTTGATGATAAGATCTCATTTAGTATGCTTATTTATTGGGACCGGATTATGTGAAAAATAATATTTATGTATAAAGTATAAAGAGATTTCAATGACTGATAGAAATCTTCCGATGAATATGATTTGAGATTTTAAATGTAAATAAATAGAATTTATATACTAAATTAAATACATTAAAATTCGAATAAGGGTATAATAGGAATAAAAAATATTATATATTAAATATTTTAGCAAAAATTGAAGTTGATAATCAGATATTCATAGTTGAATATTTGTTATCGTTTCTTTAAATCTACATAATAACTTTTTGGATTCTACATCATGGGATATAATTGTTTGATATTTCTTTTTGGATTTTATAACTTTTTGATATAATAAACGATCCCGAAATCAAAATCGGCCAACGGATTTTGAATTTACGCTTCAAAACAAACGCAACGGTATGTGGAACGTAGAAAACGGACTGGTGGAACCCTCCGAAAAATAAGTAAGAAAACAGCGATTACTTATTTTTCGTTAACAAAGTGCTTTTAATACTTGTCATCTGCAATTAGCAGTTATAATACCCTTTATCTGCAAAATGACATATTATAATGCACTTTTTCTGCATTTAACCCTAAAAATAAATAAATAAAACCTGACTATTGTATTAAAAACCCCAACTTTGAAGTTTGATCCTTCAGCGTTTGCAGCTTTTTGATCTATGTTTCCACTTTGCTTCATGACCATCCTTAGGCTTCGTTGTTGCCGCTGCTCATCTTCTCGTCTTTGCTCTTCACGTTGGCCATGATCAGAGATCTGTGATTGTACGATGAAAACACAATTACTCTATATATAGGACTAGAGGAAGCACCCGTTGTTCCGACGGTGGTGCGACGGAAATATGCGCTTGTTACTTCGCTTTCGAAATCTCTTGCAAATTCAGGATTTTCGATTCGGATGTCTCCATTCGATTCCCTTCAAACTTTTCAACATTTTTCGCTACACTTTTCATCATCTAGGATACCCTGTTCTTCAATTCTTCATCCATTTTTTCCTATTGTATGTTTTTCGAAAGTCTGGAAATGAAGGAATGAGTTTTAGCAACGAATGAGGCGATTTTAGCAATGACCGCTAAAGTTTCATCGCTGAATGAGTGATGGGAGGAAATGAGGTCATAAGGTTTTGGTGACGATTATTAAAAGTTTCGTCTCTGAATGAGGAGGTCATAAGGTTTTAGCGACGTTTGTTAAAGTTTCGTCGCTGAATTGGGGAGGTCATAAGGTTTTAGCGACGATTGTTAATAGTTCGTCGCTGAATGAGTGATGTTGGAAAGCCGTCATAAGGTTTCATCGCTCAATGATGTCGTTGGTATAAGGCGTTAATGGTTTTAGTGAACTGTGTCATTGGTATAGAATGATAGTGTCATCGGTACAGGATGATGGATGTTTTAGTGCCGACCGGTGTCGTTGGTTATAGGATGAGGAATGTCGTTGGTATAGAATGATGAGGATTTTAACAGCGAATGTTTCGTCACTGAATGGGTGATAGCGGACAAAAACAATGAAAATTCCGTCGATGTATAGGGGTGGTCAAATCATATTATATTATATAAAAGATAATGGTAATTAACGTTAGGAAAGACAGAATATTGATGGTTAATTAAAAATTACAATTAACTTCATTGTCGTTAAACCTACTAAGTCATCGATGTCGAATCGAGATTGGCAACTTCATTTTAGGCGGCAGGGTGAACTCCTCCGTCGACCGTCGATTAGGATTAGGGTTTGTGAGATGGGAAAATTGATTTCGCGATTTGGGGAATTGGGGGTTAAAGACGTAATGTAAAATGCATCATTTTAAATTAACGGAGAAATCTGACGGCACGTTAACGACGACGTTACTCAACTTAACGTCGTGCCTTAAATGGCGAAGTCAACCAAATTTCAATATTTATTTAACGAGTCAACGAAAAGTACAGGATATAAAAGGATTTTCTTAAGTTTGGGGTTAAATCGGTAAAGTTTGAAAAATTCATGCTTTAATCAACTGTTTTCCCAATAATTAATCATTTCAATATAAACATTCTTTCGGCGGTAATATGCTAATTTTGAGATCCTTTTTGCTCAAATTAATTAGGCACTACTTTGGAATTGTTGCCCAACAGAGAATCAGTGCAACGGACAGACACCAACTCACGAAAACAACTAAAGTTCACATTCACATTTATGATATTTTAGTACAGATAGACTAGCTTCCATGAATCATTTCCCATAATTATACAAAGTATATTTTTTGATACAGAGGGAAATAAAAAACTAATCCGTCAGATATTTTCGGTCACTAATCATATTATGGCAGAAAACTTTCAAATATGAGCTGTCTGTGAATGACATTATTGTAGCAAAAAAATTAATTAAAAATTGCCTCATTTTCTTATTTTAAAAATTATATAATTCTACATAGCCGGACAATACAAACCATT
>JAWWMW010001588.1:183759-195026 GCA_035048345.1 Echeveria elegans
TTTAATTATAGATTTTGCAATTCTATGGTGGTTGAGTTTTATTTATATAGTCTTGAATGCGATTACAAATTGTGCTGTTTTTACTTATGCACAGGTCTCTAACACCATAACATCAGCACTATCAAAGCTTATAACAAGGCTAAACTTCCTTAAAGAAAGACGAACTCAGATAGCGAACGAGCATCACAATTTTGACAAACTTCGATCTTCTGATCGACCTGCTCAGAACCAGGATGTGTCAGATTTAGAAGCAAGGTCAGAAGTTCCGGAAAGGAGTCAGTTGACGCTAAAGCCAGAAGCAGGAGAGGAGGGAAACAAGAACGATCCAATTCAAAGAAGGAAAAGCAAAACAAAAGTTGACGAATGATATATAAGTAAGACGTGGTTGGGTAGGAACAAATGAGGCCAGACTTCAAAGGAAGCAATCTGAAAATGGTGAATAGCAAGAGCAGACATCATTTTACATAGAGCTACATGTGTGAGCAGCACAAAAAGTCTTTCACACTGATGTATACATTGTATGCCACCTGAAAATGTAATAATACAAGTTATTATTGAGAGTCATCGTTGATGCTCATCTGCTACGAGTCACTGCTCCAAAAGAAACTTCAGGCTTCTTAGAGAATAGATGTATACATCTATGTTTAGTTATTTTTTGTTGGGAAATTAGTAATCGAACAATAGTTCCCGCCCGTTAATAGCCCGCCCGTTAATAGCCCGTTACCCATTAAGAGCCCGCCCGTTAATCTCTTTAGTGTTAATAGGTAAAATGAGATTTTTGCCCATTTGCCCGTTGCCCAATAGTACCCGCCCATTAATAGCCCGTTCTCGCCCGTTTGACACCTCTAATCGGGTATCTGTGACAGCTTGCAAAGAACCATCACAAAGATATCATGTAAACTTCACAAGAACTGTAATGGTCTAAGACAACTAAATTTTAGCATACAGAAGTTATTGACAAACATTCTTCTGTGAGACTCTCGTGAGATAGATAGTTCAAGCAAAATTCAGATGAAACCAAACTTATATTTAAACCTTTAGGCCCCGTTTGGTTGCGGGGAAAAAGGAGAGAAAAAAAATTAAAGAAAAATTTTGAATGAAAATGAAATGTGTGTTTGGTTGTAAGGGAAAAAATGAAAAAAAATAGGCAAAATGAGATCAAATTTTCCTTACAACATTCTCATGGAAAAATCATTTTTCTTTAAAAAAAATTTCCTCACTTTTTTCCGCAACCAAACAGAGCCTTAACTGGTGCGAAAAGGAAACAAGCCAAAAAAAAATTTAATAAAACACGAAACAAACAAAAGAAAAGCAAAAAGAACAGGCTTCTTTCAAAGGCATAACCAAAGATTTTTCTCAATGGTAATTCATGATTTATGATAACCCCGTCACTAGGTCACGATTTATGACGGCAATTCATCAGAGTGACATAACTTAAACAGGCCAGAATATCATTGACCTGCAACATTAATAGCAAGATCTAACCTTGATGTTTCTCTAATTTCATTGTGGTCGGATTACTGATGCCTTACAAGGCCCTGCTGGCTGCAACCAACTCAAATATCTAGAACACTACCTTTCATTACCAAACAAAACCTTGGTTGAATAAATAGGAAACAAATAAACTGCAATACATTCATTCCCAACAGGAGTTTAGCTAACAAACTATACAACCATGATTCTTTCAAACTATTTTGGTTATTTGATTAAGCAGCAGATGGCAGCATTCTCGGTATTCTCATAGCATAATACTTATGAAGCTAGTCTCCTCTATGAAGGGAGGGAAAGTCGGAACTAACCATCCATATGCCATCATTCAACTTGGCAATCATTGGCTCCTGAAATAATAAGAGGCAGGGTAGGATGCCATGAATCCTTACTAAAGTCATGTCCTTCCAAGACATATTTCACAAATCACAACAGCGTCCACAAGATACATATTTCATAGTGACTGTAACAAGTTAGTCCGTTAACAAATGCAGGTCCATGCCTACCAATTCTAAGTGCATAATTAAACTAACTTGACGAGGTCATTTCAGCTTATAAGAAAAACAGAAACCTTTGAGTAAAGCATATTCCCATCATACATATTCAAACCTACACAAGCATTCTTCATAGTTTTTAAGACCACGTCTTGCATGATTTGCAGTGATCTTACAGACACAGACCTAAAGGCGGTAGAAGTTCACTGGCAGGTACATGTAAAGACTGAATTATAACTCATGTGGCCAATTGTTTTCCGCCTTGGCAATGGTGGCATGTTTAAGTATCCAAGGATGTTCCAAGATTTTCCTTAGCGATAGACGTTTTGACGAGTCCTTAACCAGCAGCTACAGCAATATGTACTAATATCAGTTAGTGCCTTGTACAAATGATACATTTTATAATATAATTTCAAAATGATACTCACCCCAGAAATCAGATCTTTGGCTTCAGCGCTTACAGGTGGAATTTGAGGAAATGTAAGATCAATTTTTTTGATCCTGGAAGGAAAAGAAATGGCAAGTGCAAATATAAGCATGATGATAACCGTAACAGCTTCTTGCGGTTGAAGCTGGAATGAAGTAAAAACAACGCTTAGCCAAACCTTCTAAACGTGTCATCCTGGCTATTGGCCTCAAATGGAGGACAACCATATAAGAACTCGTAGCAAAGAACGCCCAAAGTCCAATTATCGACTGTGCAGTCATGAGCTCTATTTTCCACCATCTCCGGTGCCAAGTAATCCAGTGTCCCACACATTGTCCGTCTCTTGGATGTTGACTGCACTGACCATCCAAAATCAGCAATCTTCAGACGGCCCTGTGGTGATTTAAGAATCTTCAACCTTGGTTATGCTATTTTACTTGTTAAGGAACAAAAATTCAGTGCTTCTATCCGTAACAGCTCTAACATTTTAACTCTGGCATCATTCCAAAAGAGTACAACAAACAAATGACTAAAGGTTCATCCAGTCAGTAAACTGCCCCATTTTAACCTAATAAGTAGAATCCTACAGAAAAGAAAAGAAAATTCAACAAAAACTCCATTGCTCACCTCATGATCAAGCAATAAATTTTCTGGCTTTATATCCCTGTGAATCACATTGTTCTCGTGACAGTATGCTAGAGCCTCCGTAAGACTTGCAATATACTGGCACATAACAATTCAAGTCAGAAACTAAAGTAGATGTTGGTAATCAGTGGCCAAGGAATCATTACGACTTAACACAGTCGCTCAATATGAAACCGAAAATAGAAAGATTATTGATTGATGAAAAAATTGAATTCATGAAGTAATATGAGTACTTCACATTGCAACTTGACATTACTAATAAAAACGAAGCATATAATATAGCAAATTGCATAGCTCAATGGTGAGCAGAGAATATCATTCCGCAAAGTGAAGGGAATACCATGGCGGATTGTGGTTCACTGAGGCAACCAGTCTTCCTAAGTTTTTTGTACAGCTCACCTCCATGAGCATACTCTAAAATGAGAATAATTCGGTCCTCATCGTGAAACCAGCCGTAAAGACGAAGCACATTGGGGTGTCGCAAGCTCGACTGGATCTCCATTTCTCTCCTGAGCTGGTTGTGTAAGTGGTACTTCTCTATCTGCTCTTTGTATAACACCTTCAACGCCACCACAAATTTACTCTGACAAATTCAATAAATATATATATAAATCAATGCAAATCAAATCAAATCAAATCAATTCGTTTATAGAGAGAAAGGCGAGTGGTTAAGGCGATACCTTGACTTCTCTGGCGACGTAGACTCTACCGAATTTGCCTCTGCCGAGAGGCTTTCCGATCTCGAAATCGTTCATCGACCAGTCTCTCTTGACGCCGGACGTCATGGCGGTCGAAATTGAGTTTCTGTAGTTGAGCGGACGGATCCAATGGACAGTCTCGTGGAGTGAATAAAATTCGAATTCTAGAATCTCGCCGATTCACTTTTTGGAAATTATAAATCGGTCCCTGAATTATATATTATTAACAAATGAGAAATTAATTTTTTATACTCCGACCCATTTGAATTTAAATACATTTACGAACAAACTTTCGGTTATATACACATCCGTAAAACTCCGTCTATTTTAATATTAATGCAGATTTAGTTTTAAGCACCTGTAATACATAAAATTTTGATTTCAACACTCTTATGAACAATGACAATTGTCTCTTACAGGTAGGGGTGGCAATGTGCCCCGCCGCCCTGCCCTGCAAGCCAAATGGGGCAGGTCGGAAAATATTTGACCCGCACTGCCCTGTCCCGCGATTAACCCCTAATTAACCTAATTAACCCCTAATTAATCCTAATTAACTATGATTAATCCTAATTAACCCTAATTAATCACGGGGCAGGACAGGTCGGCGCGGGGCAGGGCAGGGCAGAGCAATTTTGCCCTGAGCGCAGGGTAGGGCAGGTCAGGCCAGGCCCGACCCGCGCAGGACAGGTCGCAATTTGGCTCCGACCTGCCCCGACATGCCCCGTTGCCACCCCTACTTACGGGTGGTAGTGAAAGCATATCTTTTTATTTTTTTTAAGGGTGTTTAAATCCAAATGAAATGTATAACATATGTTTAAAAGTAATATTTTTCTATTTTTTATTTAAAGTCAATCGGTCGCAATAATGGCACATGGCAACACGAATTAACGGAGTTGTACAGAGATGTCAATAACTAAAAGTTTGTTCAACCACATTATTTTAATTCAAAATCTTTTTAGTAGGGGTATTTAAATCTAAATTGGTCCTCTAGCGGGCATTTAAAATAATTGCCTCTTAACAAATATATGAATTTCTTTTTCTATCTATGACCATGGAGCGGTTCTTTTAAAAAAAACATCTAAATTAGAGTAATATAAAATTATCATCATTATAATATATCATTTTACATAAATTAACTACTATAAATTACACAATTTATATAAAATTTCAATTTAACAAATGGTCACCTTTGTTCATATAAAAACTTTAAAAAAATTAAAAATATAAAAATATAAAACAAATTTATATGATATATATAACATTGTTTGGCTTAAGTTATTTTTGAAATTTTACACTAATTTATTTTCAATTTTAAAAATATTTACTTTTATAAAAAATAATGTTTAATATATTTTAAATTATTTTAAATTTAATACAATTTATTTCTTATATAGTATAATTTTTTAGGTTTTTTAAATATTTGTTTCATTTAAAAAAAAATTAATGAGTTTTTTCATATTAACTACAGTGATCATTTGTTAACATGAAATTTTATATAGGTGGTTAAATAAAAAATATTTTATAGTGGTAGTTATGTACAGAATAGTATATTATATTGGTGGTTTTGTGAAATTAACTCTATAAATTATGAAAACTAAAATTCATTTAAATGAGTTACACGTGTCGCATTTGGTGATTGCATGTGAGTAAGAGTAATACTGAAATGGATCGTCACCTCAGAACATAAACCCTAGAACTTTTCGACTTCGACATCCGCTCATGCACCACCCCGATGCCCTCTTGCTCTTTTTTTTTGCTCCGTCATCAACATCCTCGGTCTCTTCCTTGTGGCATTAAATGATCTCCATCGATCTCTTCAGCAAACTCGTCACCGACTCTCTTCTATACATTAGTTGTTTCGCCAATTTTCTCCTCACTTGAGCTCGCCCTCCACCCCCTCTATTGCATCTAATCTACCAACTCGCTCTGCCATCACCATCTTCGCCCTACTGCGAATGACCTCAAATCCTCTCCATCTATCTCCGACAAACTCGTGACCGACTCTCTTCCTAAAGCACTACTTGTGCCACCATTTTCCTCCTCGCGCGAGACCACTTCCTAATCTATACGTCTCAAATTGCTTCATTATTAATAATAATCATTTTGAATACATTATTCGTCGAATTATTCATATTGTTTAATGATTAGTTGTTAGAATATATCACTCACTCCCAAATTACTCAGTTGCCCGACGGAAATGCGGAGAACATACGCTTGAAAGAGTCGAATATATGGACATAGTTTATAGAGTACAATTTACAGATTTTAACTCATTAGGACTTGATCCACTAGAGTTAAACACCCTAAGAACCATATCTTCTTGAATGAGCATATCCTTAATTTTTTCAGTAGTTAAATCAACACCGGCATATCTAAGAACAGCTCCAATAGTACTAAACTGAGGAGGAAGAGCATTCAAAAGAACAATGACATGATGAGAGGGCTGAATGTGATCATCACATCTCTTAACTTCTTGAGTTAACTTCAAGAAAGCATCAAAATTATCTTGTAAACTAAGACTAGTATCTAACCTATAATTAAACAACCTTCCAACAACATCAATAGTGTTAGGAATAGTTTTAGCAAGGTAGATTTCATCTAGTTTATCCCATACCTGTTTAGGATTCTTTAAATCCATAAACTGTCTAGCCACTTCATCAGTTAACCTCATCATTATCTCGGTTAAAGCCAATCTTTGAGTTTGCTTCTTCACAAGAGGATCAATGTCTGCTGGCCATTCTTCCGTGATAGCCACATCACACTTTTCTTTCACCAAAATGAGTAGCATTCTGTATTTCCACATGGGGAAATCAGAGATACCATCAAATGGTCTAAGCTTCCCAACATCAGCCATTAAATCTCGCAAAAGAAACCAAAAAACCAACCAAGTTAAGGTTCTAAAATGATAAGTAATAAGCAAGTACCCAGTCACAGCAAGATTAATGCCAAAAACAGTGAAAGCAACCACTAACAACAAGCTAAGCTTCACACACAAGCCTAGGACAGATTTAATCGATTTCCACCAAAGTTCTTAACAAAATTCAACCAAGAACCTATCAAGAAACTAATCTGCGTCTCTGATACCACTTTGATGAACTTATTCAGTCAATATGATCGACCTAAACTAAGTTCTTGAACTTCTAACTTAAGTTCCTTTATTCGACAAATTTTCGCAAAGTCAAAACTAGCAAAAATAACAAGTAAATGCACACAAGTACACAGCGATTTACGTGGAACCAGAGTACCTAGAGAAAATCAAGGATTCTCAGCCGCAAAGGCTGAGAATGAAATCCACTAAGCAACAAAGGAAATACACAAGAGTTCAAACCTAGCTTGAAACAATCACAATCAAGACTAAGCAACAAGTCACTATGCAAACCGAACTATTCGGAATGAATTAAATGGAACAAGAACACCTGAGTAGACGCAAGAAACTGAGACTTCAATGTACTCCAAAACCACCAGGCCGCCACAGCCAACACAAGCCGCTACAAGCGCCAACAGGCCACTGGATTGCCAACTCTTCAGTCAAATTCACCTTGCACTCAAGACGTGTCTTTCGTCTCCTTCGTAATCGCCTTTCTCTCTTGTTGACGAAGCTCTGAACTCTCGAATTAAAACTCGCATTTCCACTTCGTCTGAACCCTTTTCCGACCTAGTCCCCAAATTTGAAGACACGCGGTTTTTGTTGTTAAGAAGAAGAGCTAAACGACGTCACTCCATCTAAAGTTCCGCCTTCTGCTCATACTTCAATTTGGGCCAGCTTTTTCAAATTGGGTCTGTGCCCATCTGCTTCAAAACACTTCCCGCTCTTTAAAATTCAGCAGCAGCAAGCAGCTCAAATGCAACCAGCAGCCATCAGGAATGCAGCAAGAAATTCCCAGCAACTTTCCTCTCCATTTTCAGCAGCAACCTTCAGCCCCAAACATCTCCACAAAGAGATACATTGCACATGGCTAGCTTACACAAAAACCTAACACCCCAAGCCCCTCCAGAGATGAATTTTTTTTTTTGTAAAATGTCAGGTAATAAGCAAGATGAGAACTCTAATGGCAGAAGATTCAGTGAGTTTGCCGAACAACTCTTTTCTACTAGATGTTTATTCAAGGTAATCACCACTGCTGTGGATAAAAATAAACATAAAATATAAATCGAACTCAATACTAACCCTCTGTGACAATGCCAGCATACCATTCACCCTCGTAGAAATATCTAGAAAATTGGAAGGAATCAACTTTTCAGACATGGAAGCCCCAAAACTCCTGAGGCAGCGCTCGGACTTCCATTTCTTGCTAGAAACAACAGATTCAGATTAATTTTTTAGCGTTCTTTTTTCTTATTGCGATACAGATATGGCGTTAAAAACTGCCCACATTAGGCCCACAGGTGAGTATCTACGCTTGAGTGCTGGACTGGCTTTCCTTCATTTGTAGTGTGCTCGATGTCATCAGGTTTTGATGCATGTAAATGTAATCGTTTGTAAAAGAATTTAGAGAGATACATGTTTGGTTTTCAAATGTACACTTTCTATTCATATTTTGTTTTCTTGTTCACACAGGTTAACAAATCGGCAACTTATGCAAACACAATCGAAACGAGACAAGAAAGACTCTGGAAGGGGAGGATATATGTCTGTTCAACGCAGCCTATGCACTCTTTCAGTATCACCTTGCACCAAGCAGGGTCATCAAGAAAGCTTTATAGTCTCCTGATGTATCTCCAGTTACTGCTTTCTCAACTGAAGATTTGTACTTTTCTGCGTAGGCACTTTTGATCTTTACCATGTCCAACTCAGCTCGAGTCACAATTGCTCTTGTTAGAGCTTCTTCATCTGTTCCAAGTCCCACAACAGCTTCTCTTATAACCTGCAACATTTCGTTGATCAGGTAATATCGACGATATCTTTACTGCAATTTAAGTCTTGAAATCGTGTAATTACCTTCGCAAAGTGCTCTTCAGGTTTGTGAATGCATCGAGCCGTCAGGCCTAAAACAGTTTCGAAATCTCCCTTTCCTTTACTTTTGATGTCCTGTCAGGATATAAACTTTTCAAACAGGATAGACAAAAAGGAATGAACAGTAATATTTCCGCACAGATATCATCGTTAAAACTACCTTTTCGATAGTATTCTTGAAGGATTTGTGGTAGATTTCGAAAGTTTCACGCAGTTGGATGACATTCCTCGTTGACAGTATCCACAAAAAGCGATCACTTTCAAAACTTCCCGCTTTAATGCATTCATACAACTCAGCTGCCTCTGAATAGGCCAGAACTGTATCAACAACTTCTCTGTCAAACCGGAAAGACCTGACCAAGCTGACAAGAAGCTGTGGTACGATAACCATTACAATGAAGCATTGTGATTTGTGAATGCAATGAGATTGTGAATGGAGTCTATATGAAGCAGATATGATCATAAAGACTTGCATACTTTTCTCAGAGGTTCAGAGGCAACACTAGAGTGGATATCTTCTTCTATCGAATGGTCGAATAGCAAACAGTAGGCCTTCCTCACTGCAACGAGATGGGTGGGCGAAGTGGTGCAGGCGACCTCTATCAGTACCTCGAGCTGTTTAACACGTTTCTTGGTAGCCTTGAGGGCATCCCTTATCAGTCTTGCATCCCTTTCAGCCGGATCATAAGTCCATAGCACAACAGCATTCTGAGACAATACCCAAGATAATTAGTCACTCGAACTAGGAAGGCGAAAAACAGGGCTAAACAGTGAATTAAGTTGCAAAAAAAAAAGTGTATAGTACCATGAAATCACCAGAGAGTTCATCCTTGATATGATCGATGAGGGACTCTTTGTAAAGCTCGCGATACGCCTCTCTTATCAGCTTCCTCTGACTCGCATTTCTGCGTCCCAGCACCGATATAACTCCTTCCTCGTCCGTACCCCATCCTAGCAAATATTCAACAAAATCATGAATCAAAATACACAGCTGAAATGTGAATATTGATATGATAATTGGATCAGATTCACATAGAGATACCTTGAAATGCTTTTTTGAGAGTGAGACAGTCATCTTCCGGAGAAGGGACATTGTCTGGAACCCTGATGGTTCCCATTGTTGTTCCTCCCGCAAAGTCACAGCTGTTGCTTTTCTTTGGAATTTTCTTCTTCTTCTTGTCCAAAGTATGGTCACATAGAAGTAATCGAAGAAAATGTGTGTGTAAAATTTTCAGCTTCATTCCATTCCCAGCTCACTCTGCTCTCCTTTTTTCATACGTTGACGTTGCTTATTTAACTTACTTTCATCTAAAAAAGAACTCATCTTAACGTGATAACTCACATATTTATAAATAATCAGTAAATACAACGTCAGTGTTCATAGGTCTAATTGTAATAAAGTGATCGTGTTCGATCAGAATTTGATGAACATGAAGTATTTTGTGTTTATTCTAATTTGAAAAATGAACATAAAAGATTTAATTTTTCATGAACATTTGAGCTCTTAGATGAATTCAAACTAAATGTCTTTATGCATAAAACACATGTTCCTAATAATTAAGTAGCATATCTGTCAAAACAGGCTGTATACGTATTGAATATTGATCAATCATGCACCTCTCCTCCAACGTGCTTATTAAATTCACATTGTTATCTTCATCGCTGGAGTGGAAAGTAATGGATTGTTCTCGATTATTGATATTGTGTTATTGCATTCACATCTCACAATGTCAGATGGAAAACGACATACTATAAAACTGCCTAAAGAAATAAACTAAAAAACCAGAAACGTGAAACATGCATGCGTGACTGTCTGGCTCTCCTCCTCACACCTCACTCCACCCATCCGCGTGTTTTTAAATATTGTGAATGCGTAGATGAGATATGACAGTTGTGGGGAATGGCCCATGATAGTGAGTAAAATTAATGTGGTGCATGGTACTCTCGTTCAGATCTGTCGGATCAGAAAACGAACATAAATGTGAATGGGAGATCTGAACAATATTTGTGATTCTGTAATCCGATCACATTCACATCTCAATCATTCACGACAAACATGTCCAGTTTTAATGAAGTAAGTTTTAGATGACGACATGCCATGTCGGATATGATTGATCAAGGTGACATTTGACACTTTAATTATATTGGAGCAACGTATCATTCATATCAATTAGGATATGGATCCTTGATACTATTATATGTAAGCTAAACTATAATTTACACGTTGGCAAGGGCGGATTTAGGGGTCTGCATGGCCCCTTCCCTTGTCATTAATGTTAATCGTGTTAATTGTTTCAAGACTAGAACATATGATTTTTGTTCTAGCTGCTAGAGTTGATGAAGTGAATTCGAGTCGAAGATTTAAGGTCCGTTCTTTTGACATGAACTGAAACTGAACTGAACTGAAAATTTAAAAATAATTAATTAATTATATTTGCATATAATTTTTAATTTTAAAAAATAGTTTTGACAATAGTGAATGCATCTTAAGCTTTTCTCATAGTTTCAAGTCTTATTACACTTTTAAAATAATTTTAAAAATAGTGAATGTTTATCTACTG
>JAWWMW010001591.1:0-10658 GCA_035048345.1 Echeveria elegans
AAGAGGTGTTTTAATTCAAATAACGGTGTTAATTTCTAAATTGCGTGAATAACGGGTGTTAAAAACAAATTAACTCTAATTTTTATGTTGACCTCAAGGAGTGATTCAAATACTGAAAGGGTCAAAACAGAGCTCGAAAGTCAGAGAGTGGCGTGGGCATTGAAGGAATAGCTGGAACGGAGAAACAACAAGTTGGGTTTGATTGAAAAGATATGTAGGAAAACAAAGCTCACAATTCTGGACGAAGAAGTTTCATTGTTTTTCAAACCTAAGCGACGAAGACAGTCCATGTTTGGATGGAATTCTAATGAAAGCACTTATGGCGAAACAAATAAGAGAGTTGAGAGAGGTTGAATTTTTTTTGAAGGAGTTCATCCCTGCGCTTCTATTATTAAGCGAAGGTAGTGTCAAGCAAACTACATTAAAGAAATGCACTGGACAAAGGTAACCCGACAAATTCATTAATTTTATCTTGCATTTCATGTTTACATCATTTTTGGGGTATAATAAGCCCATCTTGCATCTCATGTGAGGGCGGGGTAGTCTGTTGTGTCAACATATTCACTTTACTGCATTTGAACTTAGTTATGTTTATTATACCATATGTTTATTTTAAAAAAAATTAATATTTCTTTAGAACGGAATTTTGATGATCGGTTGTATCTATCAGAGCATGATGATATGAAATTCTCGAGTTACTTCTATATTATATTCTTACTCGTAATGGTTGAACTCTGTTTGACATTATATTTCCTCCAATCATGTTCTCATAGTCGAGATAAACATACAAACGTGGAGTTGATATCAGCGTTCTACAGAGGTTTGACAAAATATTTAACGTTTAGGGGCTTTCATCATATGATTACATCGAAGTTATGGAGGTTGACCTTTTAAGTCAAAGGATCGAGTGATGAAATAGTTGTGTAAGCAATCAACATAGGAAAAAGCTCGTAATTTCCGTGTAACGAATAAAATCACGGGTCAGAGAAAGTGACGAGGTGAAATCATATGATTAAAACCTTGAACGAAGGACGTGGATCGTGGACCTAAAGAGAACTATCTCCCAACCGTCTGAATTAATTTGGATTTTGACGAAGAGGTAGCATGTATAGAGTAAATTCATGTTAAGCTTAGTGATGCAATTGCTCGTAAGGTTATAGTGAGAATGACTTGGTAAAACTAGCATTGTGTGTTTTAATAATTCATGATGCGTGACTTGCAAGGCAGGTGCTTAACTGAAGTCATACATTTATATTGTTTCTTGATGGCTCATTCTTGTTCAAGGACGAACAAATGTAAAGAGTCTAGACTACACCCATTTGGCAGAGCTTAGTGTTCTGCATTTTCGTCCACCTTAACGATCGCAAAAGCCAGGTTTTCGCCTACTCTGAAAGCCCATAGCTGAACCAGATCACCAATAATCCATTTGTTTGCAAGGACAATCTTATGCCATGGTTTGTTGAGAACATAACTTGAGCTCACTTTATCCGTTTCATCCTTGGGCATTTCCCACCTCCTCAGCTTTATATCCCTCACCTTCTCTGCATCCATAATCTTCACATCAATTGGATTCGGGCAATCCTCGTCATTTCTCGAATTAAGCCACGCTGTCTCGTACTCCGTTAGAAACTGATGATTCCTTACTTTCTTTATAGGAATCGAAAGCCTGTTCTGGCCTTTGGTAAGATCAGTGTGGAACAGTCTCTTTTGAATCACTAGCAATGGATTTACACCTCCCATTTGTTCCATTCGGCCCCTGAAGCTTTCAGGCAAGCCTGGTGGTGGCTCTGGGCCTGTGTTCGCTGGTGGCTTTGGTGGTCGCTGTTTCTTTGGCTTGTTCTCATTTGCATTTTTCCTCTTGGGCTTCTTCTTCTTTTTCTTCTCTCCAGACCTTTTTCGCTTCCTCTCATGATTCTCAACCTCATCTTCCATTTGGGTAACTTGCAATGCAAGTGCGCCGCAACTGGTCGAACTTGAAGTCCCAGTGTCAGTGCCATCATCAGCATCATAGTCCTGATCAATTACATGCTTTGAATGCCTCCTCATCCTCTCAGGGCTCGGTGGCCACACACTGACTGGCTCAGGGCTGTAATGCTCTTCCTCACCCTTCAGGCTACTCTTAATCTTTCTCATATGAGTTTCTGCCCGATGTTTTTGTAGCGAAAGTAAGCCACAACCACCGTAAGTCTCTTCACGATCCTCAATCGCACACTTAGAACGTTTCCTCTCACTTTTAGGCCTATTCAGCGACACACTGATTGCTTCAGGGCTGTAAGACCACTCTTCCTCATCTTTCGGGCTCCTCTGTCTCTTACGACTACTTTCCGCCCGATCTTCCATTTTAGTAACTTGAAGCGCAAGTGAGCCACGACCACCCGAAATCGAAGCCCCATCTCCAGTTTCATAATCCTTAATCGCACCCTTAGAACGTTTCCTCACCCTTTTAGTCCTACGCAGCCACGCACTCATCCGATTAAGGCCGTCACACCTCTGTTCTTCAGAGCTACTTTTATTTACCTTCTTCACCTTATGGTCAGCAGTACGTACCTCTTTGCTCGAATCCCGAAAGCGAGAAGGGGGCTTCGTAGCACGCTTTCTCTGAATTTTTTTACCCTCTTTCTCGGCTTGTTTCGATTCTTCTCTGCGCTTCAAAGCCTTTTGACATTTTTCCAGTTTAGACAAAGCAACCTTGCACGCCAAGGCAATCGCAGAAAGTGGATCTTTCGGGTCAATTTCATTGTCTTCTTCCAAACCCACAAAATCTATCAGTGACAAATCAGGCATATCATGCAACATCGCCATGAATACAATTCTGAACAAATGAAAATCACTGCTCTGCTGAAAACTAGGGTTTGTATTTATACGAAGAGGGTAAACATAGCGCGAAACGGAGTATATAATTATTTAGTAACATTTGTTTGTTGGTTATATTATCAGCTATTTCAGCTTCGCATTCATAATTATCTAATCATGATTAAATAATAGTTAATCATAATCACAAAACAAAGTACCAGATTTGGAATTAAGTTTAAAGAAACATTGCCTGTGAGTAATTAATTGGGCATTTTATATTAGCCTATTGGGCTTGTTTGATTCGATTAAAAAATATTTACTTTTATTTATAATTATTTTTTAAATTATAAGAAATATATTATTTTTTCAGGATTTTGATGTGAATGTGACGAGAAAGATTTGGTTTATGATTTCCTTGGGAATAAATGTGTGAATAAATGTGTGACTGAGAATGGAACAATTACAAGAAGACAAAAAGCTTACAAGGAAGAAACCCTAGTACTGTAGGATTTAGAGCTACAAGGTGCTGTAGAAATTAGAATCAGCCTTTATTGGCTATTCAACATTTCAAATCAAACATATTTTTTCCTTCTGTTTTAGGCTCAACTTTGATTTGGTCAAACTTGTGCTGACTTTGGTGGACAGAATGTCTTGCAATAATACTCCATTCGTTCCAAAAAAAAAAAAAATCCATTTGGTAAATATATAATTTTAAAAAAAAATTAAATTATGTAAGATAAAAATAGAAAAGAAAATGAGTGAAAAGTGAATAGATTGGAGAGAGGTATAAATGTGAGAATTTTTTTTTTCCATTTGAGACAATGAGAAGAAATTTTTGGAACACCAAAAAATGAAATGGAAAGAAAAATATGGGACGGAGGGAGTATGTTTCAGTAGACCTTCAACATTCACTCGACCTTGTTGCTCGCACTCATCTCATGCTTGGGTAACTTCAACTTCATTCAACTTCAACATGTCCGATCAAATGATACTTCCAAATGAAAAGAATGTTCTGAGTTTCATATTAGCACACCATGGAAGGTGGTAAAAGGATATGAATGTAGTGCACTTATGAATTATATATGACTAGAGATGTCAATGAGTCAAGCCGCTAGTAAGCCGGTTCGGTCAAAGCTCGGCTCGTTCCTAATCAAATCAAGTACGAACATATATTTGAGGTTTGATTAATAATTAAACAAGTCGAACATGAACAAAGTAATACTCGACTCTTTTAAGCTCGTGAACAATTCATTTATATGCTCATTTGTGGGCTCGAATAAAGCTCATAGACTCGAATAAAAATCGTTTATATACTCGTTTGTAGGCTCGATTTGGACAAATATATGGGAGTCATCCTACTAGCACATTATTAT
The DNA here is from genome assembly GCA_035048345.1 of Echeveria elegans. NCBI lineage: Eukaryota > Viridiplantae > Streptophyta > Magnoliopsida > Saxifragales > Crassulaceae > Echeveria > Echeveria elegans. Next base: position 4,167 of record JAWWMW010001591.1, read on the forward strand.
ACTACTGAAATGATGTCATCTAAATTATACATTAGCATTTGATTTTATGTTCTTCATATACCATGTTTAATGCAAGAAATGATGTTTTCTTTTTAATATTACTTATTAGTATACATTTAGAAATGATTTATTATAAATAGAGAATTTGTATTGATAGAGGAATTATGAAATGCATTTACATAAGACTAGAGAGGATGGCATAACTTCAAATTGGACAAAAAGTCTTAACCGGAGTCTCGAGCATAAGATAACTCAAACGTTCCTGGAGATCATATACTCCAACTCATAGATGGTTACCTGAAATATTTCACATTCAGAACAAGCCCCATCTGCAAAAGGTTGCATTGGAGTTTACTACTCGTATGGGCAGAATGAATATCAATCATGAACAACAATCAGCATGATTCATACAATAAATCCTATTCTTTTGAGGGATCAAAGCTATAGGAATCCATCAACTCCAAACTGTGAATTGTCGATGAACTGAAGGTATTCTTTTGAGGGATCAAAGCTATAGTTATTAGCTGTCAGGCTGATCATTAGCGAAGAAGCGTAAACCTCCAAATTCCAAACCAAGCTTGTGAGCATCTGCAACAATAGTCGACGGGGTACCAGTCAAGCAGCCATGTTTATCAACTGGTCAGTTATACTCCTTAGGAACCATAATTCCTTTGGAAAACGATGTTACAGTGGCCAGTTATGCTCATGTAGGATTGCAAAAAGGTCGTCAAATATGGGTTTTGCTGCATACAACTTGTGAGCTTCTGCCGAAGTCTTGTTTAACACTTTCTGCAACTTCCTGCAAAATATATCCAAAATCCAACTATGATTCCTAAAAGTAGTCCAGATCAGGCGAGGAAACTCAAATGCTTTCATATAACAGGACCAACTAATGATACACTGCAGAGTGTGTGTCGCTAGAACTTGTTCAGGCTCAGCACTATTAAAGTGTCATGCAATCAACTTCAATAAAATCAAGTCAGTGAGGCAAACCACCAACACAATGCATAAATGGAAACGATCACTCTCAATCCGTCATATACAAGCATGCATCAGAAGATGTGCTAGGATTCGGAAACGAAGAAACAAGGGCACACGCCTGTACGGTTCACTTGCTAGATCCAGCATATCTCTTGTTAGTTTTGGTCTGTTAAAGGAAGCCAAGAAAATAATTTCCATAGATAAATAAGCTCAAAAGTGAAGTTGTTCCTGTCAAATAAGTAATTATGTCGCAATAACGTTTAATAATGGACACATCTTCAGGCACATCGTCAGGGTTGTCAAACACTGCATCCAGGGGATATACTTTCGTAATCTGCATCAATGAGCCATCTGTCAACCTGAAAAAAAGGGTGTTGCTGTCCCATGAGCTTCATAACAAAAATGTATTTCACTTTCATTTAAAGAGCTCAGAATCATACACTCGTGATGCATCGAACTTCCCACGCCTAAGGCTTGTCTCAAATATGTTCAGTGCCTAAACATGAAAATCAATTATCAATTCTTTCATAATTAAGTCTTCCAGGCAACCATGTAGAAATGGAAAAAAGTGACTAACATACAGGCACCCATGTCCCAACAAGTATTTCGGCACCAGGAGCCGCAAGAGCCTTAGCTATTGCCCACCCATACCCATTATCATCAGCTATTCCAGCTATAAAGGCTCGTTTGCCTACAAGGCGATATCATTGTCAACAATTAAATACAACTCATGTAGGACGCATGTATATACCATTTAGAATGAGTATACAAGCCGTGAAAAGTTTTGCAGTTCAGCAGAATCTATGCACGTACGTGGAAGCAAGAAGTACAAACCTCTCAAATCAATACATAAGCTGGATTTGGCATTGCCTTCATTAGATTCAGCCATAGCCTTGGTCACAATTCTTTCATACTTCACCGCAGTTGTGGTGATGTTATGCCTGAAAGTTCTTGCTTGGGATACATGGTAAGAGCTTGCAAGCTTGCGTCCTGCAGTGACTTTCCCATCAACAGATTGGGCTGGCGCAACTGCTTTCAGCATCGTTCGGAATGACATACTTGGTCTTGAAGCCGCCAAATGCATGCTAGTAGTCGCAGTTGCTTCCATCTTCAATTCTACTCCAAATTCGACTAGAGTTGAATCAATATATAAATATTCTGAAATGAAACAAGCGACGCTATAAATTTAGGCTCCGTTTGGTTGGAAAATTTAAAGAAAAATAATTTGCTCATGAGAAAATTGTAAAGAAAATGTGATCTCATTTTGTCTTATTTTTTTTATTTTTTTCTTTACAACAAAATACACATTTCATTTGCACTCAAAATTTTTCTTTAATTTTTTCTTTCCTCTTCTTTTTCCCCCAAGTCGCAACCAAACGGCGCCTTCGCAAATGAAATCATGGAAACACAAATCAAACTCCACGCAACAACTTTCAACTCAGTTTTCCATTTCAAGTTAGAACACTACACTACACTACACTTCACCACTCACACTCATCACCAACGTTGTACAATATTAAGTAATCGGTCACCAATTCCACAACTACATAAACTCAGATCAATGCAGAGAAATGTAGTAATAAAACCGTTACCTCTGTATGATGAAAAATGTTAGACATGTGAAATGGAAAATGCCGATGAAATGTACAAGGAATCAAGGATTGGATAATAAAGTCGTAGTTATCGATCTATCACGCGACACCGGGGTCGATGAGATCGATGCTGTCCCGACTCCCTCCAACTGCATCGTTATGCACTTATGCTCACTGCGGAGTAGTTGGCCAGCTCCGCTTCGGTTTCCACGTCACCTACGGATCGGGCCATGACGTTTGGCGTGGCCCATGATTACGGCTTTATGGGAGAGGCTACTGTTAACTGTTCTTATCAGTTCTTTTGGATATTTTTTAATTCTTAATACTTCTTTTAGTTTGTGCACCATAATTTTAAAAAACAAAGTAAAATTATCTATATATATAACAGAATAGGGATTGGTGGTGGTTGAATCGTCAAATCAAAATATTTATAAAAGTGACAACTGATCGGATTTTAATCACACGGACCTAGCCCGACCCAATAAAAATTTAAAAAATTTACACAAAAGCTTCTCCTAATATATAACAGAATAGGGGTTGGTGGCGGTCAGATCATCAAATCGAAATATTTCAAACATAACATATGATCGAATTTTAATCATACGGGCCCAGCCCGCCCATTAAAAATTAAAAATTAAATAAATTTACACACAATACACGGGTCCAGCCTGACCCAAAAATTAAAAGTTTTATTTTACACAGATCACACGAGCCTAAAAATTTATCGATCGAATCACAGACGTGTTGACCGCTATGATTGCGCATTCGGAACGACGGGCAGTACTCTAGTGTAAGATAAAAATAGAAAGGAGTATATACTATTAAAAGTTGAGGGTTTTTTCTTTTAGAATTTCCTGTTTTTTCATTCAGAGATGGAAAACAATAAATGCGCAAACTTTTATTACATATGAAAAAATAAGTTGTCATCTCATGTGAAGATTCATTGAATTTGAATCACACTCTCTAATAGTATTAACTATCACCGAGCCAATGAGTCAATAACTCGGTGCATGTATATATCCACCTAGCACAAAAAGGAATGTAAATATTTAGGAGTAATTTTTTTTTTTCTAATCTGTGAATTTCAATTCATAAAATGAGTTTGACACTCCAAGACAAATGAGCTGTCTTCTCATTAGATGCATTTAATCTAATCAACACTTTTGAACATTCACCAAATCACATGAAACATTCATAATCATAACAGTGGTTCTCTAATCATCTCATTATTATTATTCCTAAGCAAAACAAGTCGTCAAATTTATAAAAATGAGCTGTCTACAGTACATGATATGGACAATAATAAATTACTTTTTTTTATTACAAATTCCCAATAAAATGGGAGTCATAGTATACACAATGGTATACAACACGGGAACGCAGCCCGAAATCATGATCAATGTATGCTAAGGGCTATTTGAAAAGCGACCATCGATCAACATCGCTTTCAAAGACTAAAAGCAAATACATAAAAATAAAATTAAATAATAATAAATAAACAACCTCTCACCCTTCTACAGCTTTCGTTGCAGTTGAGGAGAGAAATAAAACCTCTCACTTTTCCACAGAATTACTCTGTGGACAAGGAGAGAATTAGAAGCCTCTCACCCTTCCACAGACATTCGCCGCGGATGAGGAGAGAAATACTAACTGGGTTTCACGTTAGAGGGATAACGTAAAACAATAACCAGTCATTCCAAATTAGTGCCCATTCAGTCATCACCGTTGTCCCACTGTCTGTTGAAACAATTCCCTCTGTTCGTGCCTCTGCCTGTCAAATCAACCCCAAAATCTTCAAAACCATATCTGTGCATACCAGCCGCTTGTTTGGTCGGTTAAGGCATTATAACCTTATAAACCAAAACCATATATTGCTAACCGCCTGACCCAGAAACTCCACTTGCTTACTTCACCAAATTAGGGATCTTAATTTCATCTATAAATCAAGTAAGCCTTACTACAATACAAATAACTAGAGATTTTATCAACTATTTACCAATTATCGCATACATGCATCTTAAATTCTAGAATTTAAAAGAACCATCGATAACTCCAAAAAAAAAAAAGAGATTAAATAAAAAGCAGAAATTCCACTAAATATACAGCTCATGCCTTTGCATGAAGCTTCCAGATAACAGCCTATAAATAGGAAAAAAAAAAGAAACAAATCTCACAATTAAACTATTTGAATTAGTATTAAATATGGTAAGATAAGGATAATGGTGATATTAGCAACAACATATAATAACATAGGGCAGAAGATAATTACAGGTGAGATGCGAAGTTAAATATCAAAAACAGGATACCTCGTACGTACCCAAATTTCGCTTATATTATACTAGCGCACCGCCCGTCGTTCCGACGGAATGCGGCGGAAATAATCACTTGTTATCCTATTTTTTTATTCGTCGTTCCGAATGCGCAATCGAACTGTTTAAATAATAGTTCGATATGCAACAATTGCAATGATAAGTGAGAAAATTGGATGTATGAGCATGATTTATATAGAGTAGATTTTTAACTTCATAAAGTAATTTAAGCGATGTGGGATAAAAGTGTTTTATGGGATAAAAGTGTTTTGGGCCTGAAACGGATTTTAGCGACGATTTTTACAATTTTAGAAACAAAAGATTCGTCGCTGTATGTGTGGTTCAGGATATCCTATTCTATTATATATATAGATATCAAGATCATTTAGAAGTTTCAACAAGAGATGGAATCACTTAGAGACATAGTTAAAGAAATAGTCAAACTGCCTGAACCCATGTTGAAGCAAAAAAAATGTCTTTATGCTCCTATCATGAAGGTATTATCTCTAAATATGCACTTGCAAAAGAATGAAGTGCATCATTATAGATTGTCAGACCGAGGGAGAGCATGAGTACTTGATTACCGTTTGATATGCTCAAACAAGGTAATCAAGTACTTTGAAAGAACTATGGAGAAGCATCAAGCTTGATCTACAAAACTACCTATGAGTAGTTTATGCATCAACATAAATGATCTTGCTCCTTGAGCAAACTATCCGAGAGGCATAACTATAAGGAGAATAAGTGTTCGTTATATGAACATATTACTTTCTATTACCCATTGGCTTAAGCTCAAGGTGAAGCCGCCTTGGAACTCACTGAAGCATGTCAATTAGAAGGGTGCATATTTACGGGAGTTCAGGCATGGGTCCTCATTTGCTGAAGCAGATCCTGAAGCGATTGCTGAAGCGAAGGTTAAGTAAGCTAAAGCAAGCCACTCATATTGCTGATGTGAACCAATCCCATTAGTACTTAAGACATATATTGATTCAAAATCAATATGACATCTGGTGTATCCATGTGAGAAGTTACCAATTCTCAAAGGATATCTTGAAGGATGGTGGACCGTTTCGAAATTGGGAAATGTTAAGTGCACCAATGACTTGCTCATTGTGAGGAACTTATGATTCGATTACACTCCCTCCAATATGTGAGTAGTTCTAGTACAATAGAATTAGTACTAACTATGGTCAATTTAAGGACGGCGATACTAAATGATTCAACGAGAGTAAGAGATGTCCGATGTGACACACTCCTTACGAAGAGCAGGTGGGAAAAGATGTGTAAAGATTTATCGAATCTCCACTTGATGTCTCTATGCCAAGACAAAGGTAAAAAAAATAAGAAATTGCCTTAGGAGACATATTGTGTGCCGACCACTTCAAGCACATGACAAGTGATCACGGGAAGACAAGTGAAGACGTCTACTTGTCACGTCTTGAAGATCACATTTAATCAAATCAAAGATGTGATGTTTTGATTGAAGTGACCTCTTGAATAGTGACACGATGAGAGAGAAGATGAGAAGACTATCGACCAGTTTATACCTTACACAAAGGAGACAACAAAACATGCGTAAGAAGAACTTGTCCCCTAGTGAAGACCAAATA
>JAWWMW010001592.1:0-13133 GCA_035048345.1 Echeveria elegans
GATTAGAAGGTACATCTATGGTTATGATCTCTTTATACTTTTTATATTTAGACATTTTTTTTACCTGATCTCTACCCCAATTAAGAAGAGATAAATATGATCTTTTGTAATGTCTAAGGTACCCTTCTACAATTTTTAATTATTCAGTTATACCTCTTTATAATTTAATTATTTATATTTAAGTTATTGCATCTCATCCATTGATTAATCACAATTAAATATTAAAATTACTTTATACTTTATATATTAATTAACCTTTTTATACGATCTTCACCCAACTTTCTTTTATCTTTGAAGTGTAGGAGATACATGTTGCCATTTCACTTCTTTATTTTTATTTTCCAAAATTACAACGTTAACAGACTAGAAAAATACGGATAGTTGATTTATGGACGCGTGTTCCTGTTCTAATGCCTCGATCTTGTTTTTTGACGTTCATTTTTGTTTTACTTACTGATTTCATTTTAGCATTATGTTCAATTGTAATGACTCAACACTTCCATTTGGTTTTGTCTGGTGAATCTTGCAACTGGATCTTTAATTTAATCTCAAGTGTGTTAGTGTTACTGTGGTAAGTCAGCTGCATTTTTTAATTAGGACAGTCTTGAAGTCTAATTCACAAAATTTAAACCGAACTTGAGTAGAGTTCACTTTTAAACAATGTCATAATTCACACCGTTCAATTTAAATCACTCAACTAATTGTATTATATTAAACTAGTGTATCGTCCGTCGTCCCGACGAGTATACGTCGTCCCAGATGCGTAATTGAATCGGTCAAATAGGGGTGAAACTCGATCGAACAATTTTAGATTAATTTAAATGAGTATTTTTTGTTTTTTTAATCATATTCCTACATTGTCTTATTCCTATCCGATGGTGTTGCGTCGTTCCAGATGCGCAATCGAATCGGTCAAATAGGGGCGGGACTCGATCGACCAAATTTTGGTGAAATTAAATGAATATTTTAATTTTTTGTCATATTCCTATTTTGTCATATTCCTATTTTGTTTGTTTTCTATTTTATCTTATTTCTTTATTCCGGTTAATGCTTACTCCTATTCCTGTTCCGATTTAGTGTTATTCTTATTTTTCGTCGCTATATATGTAGTTTACAATTCTCGGATAGCTATTCTATTATATATATAGATTATATATATATATATATATTATATTTTACATGTTGAGATTTAAATGCAACTAAAGTATCACATTGTATTCACAAGGTAACATTTATAATGAATTTAAAATTGTTTTAATTTTAATCATTGAATAAATTAAAAATAACAATTGCGATTAAGCCTTTCTGTGTGGCAAATATTTGATGTTTCCTTGGATCCCAACTATTATGTAGGTATTGAGAAAGGTTCTTTGAAGACCACATTTTAATTGAGGACAGAAGAATATAATCTCAGTCGTTGGATTAATAAATGCAGTGACTGAGATTAAGACAAGTGTATGAGAGAGAAATAATAAATACAATGGATAATGTTATTAATTAACAAGTGTCAAACCCGTCGTCCCGACGGAAATTTTTTCCATGTTTTAATTCAATTTCAATAAAGATTTCCAACGTTTCTCTTTATAATATTATTCTTGTAAATGAAATTTTTGAATGCTACATATTTTTTTAATTTTTTGAATATAGTTTTATTATATTATTTTTAATTTTGTGACAATCCGTCATCCCAAATGAGAAATTTATACGTAAAAAAATTGATCAGATACTCGGGTCAATACAGTTAAATAAACGGTCACATATATTTACATAAAGTCAAATACGGACAAATATGGTCAAATACAAATTAATAGGAACAAATACGTGTGGATGACGTGTGGTGTAAATAAAAGTATGAAGATGAATATTTTTGTCAAATGAAATTTTTTATCTTTATCCTTATTTTGTTTTATTATCCTATAGCGACGAAAATCAGAACTTTAGCGATGAATTTTTTCGTGGATGCTTGTGTGTTGATGATTGTATTCTATTATTATAGTAGATATATTTTTCAAAGTCGTTTAAAGTAGAACAAAACAAAAACATCACGGACACCAAAGGTCTCCCTGTATAAAATGAGAAAGCGAGAGGGAAATGGACTGAAATGTCCTCCGTCCCATTACTGGAGATGGACAAGGTTGCATAGGGAGGGAAGCGTATTTTCGTCATTGAAATCTATATTTACATTTTGTATGAATAAGAGCAGAGTTTGATATACACACCCATGAGCAAAAATCAACAACAATATCAATAAGCTTACAAGTACATAAGCTCAATGGTTTCATCAAGTTTGAGCTTGAAGATCTGATGAGTTCCAACTTTGCCACATTTCGCGCTTCAGGAAGAAGGCGTACAGCAGCTCATTCCAAGTGTCCGGGATGCCAGGGAGGCACCAATGGCTACAATCTTGACGATGTAGGGGGGCAGGTGGTGCGACGTAGTAAATAGACGAATGCCCATCTTTTCTTCGTGCACTCAAGGCTGTGATGTTCAGCACTTGTAGACCTGGGGTTGGCAATACAAGTGAGGAGAGTGTGTTGAGTTTCTGCCAAGTTTCGGGTGGTACTAGAGATGAACCTATGTCAGGTAGTGTCTCCAAGTGACAGTGTCCGCCAGTGTTCCAGTCTCCTCCTCTGCAAGTATTAGTAAAAATACTGTAAAGTCGCACGAAATGAACTGTAACACAACTTTGGAATTGAATAAATGTATGGAATTGAGTGAACCTGAAATGTACGGGTGCAAATGTGCGGAAAAAGACTTGAGTCCTGGTCAAATTCAGCTCATTTTGTATCCAATGCACTATGGTGTTCATAGCCTTGTTATAAGCAGTTTCCACTGGCATATCCAGCTTCAGCTCCTCGCCTTCTTGAAAGAGACATCCCCTGTAGTGCAGAAAGAAAACACATTTGGCATTAGCCGAAAGAGATCCGGCAACACTTGTGAAAAAAGGATATAAACTCACGATCGTTGAGTCTTCTGATGATTCCACCAATGCCCGGTGTTAAACACCAGAATATCAGCATCTCTCCATTTCATCGAGCTCCAATCCATTTTTTCCAATTTCAGCGACGTCCTGGTACCTGGCGGAGCACCAGCAGGCGGACGACTCTGCAGGACTAAGAATGGAGCTCTATAATACTCCACAGTGCAATTGAAGTCCTTGAATTTAAAAACCAGGAATCCCTTATGCTTTGTAATCGGATTCCCGTTCACTTCATAAATCGACTCCTTGTCTGATATAACAGATGAAAGCATACACAATAAAGACTCCCATTGATTTCTTCCAATTGAATCCCCTACGAAAACTAGCCGTTTGTTCCTCATTTTCTCCAGCATCAACCTTGCGTCAAATCTGCAACATTCAAACACATTACATATTACACCATTGATCACAAGCACAATTCAAGATTAACAGTACTCATAATCTCCCATAAGATATGGATTATGGACAGACAAACAAACACAGCCCTTCACGGGACACAGATGTACATCAATTCACGAGCAAATGTTAAACTCAGCAGGACCAAAAAACAACACTGCAAAACCTGCATTGACCACCACAACAACTGCTCATAGTTTGAATACATCAACTCAAGGCCAAAAACCCAATTCACAGTTGTTCATCATCATCAATCAACCATCTAAACACAAAAATGATGAAAACTTTAACATAAAGATCAAATCTTTAGTACCTGGGAAGGTTACATTTCTTCGGTTGCCATCTCCATTTAGTATAATACAAATCCATGCGTCCATTTTCAACACACCGAAACCCACTATCCATAAAGCTACAATCTTTAGATTGATACAAAGGATAAGTATCATCCCAAATCCAATCTCCATCAAACAAGTCACACCCAGAGCCTTCAACATCCAAGAACTCGACTTTACTACTCTTATGAACAGACCTATTGAACCTCAGAACCCCAAATCTCCCTTTCTGTCCAGTATGCTTAAATTTAAACATGTACCCAACACCAACTGCTTTGTAATCTAGGTAAAACAATGAACAAAGGATGCAGAAAGTGATTACAGAGAAGCCCAAGAAGCCTATGGTGGGTTCAGTGATGAATCTCAACCGTTCGAACTTTTTGTAAACTTCAATGTCTGAAAGCATTTCTTGAAGTGGGGGTGATGGAGATTTCGACATTGGAGTTTGTAAGAGGGTTGGTGATGAATAAAACGGTAAGAAGATCTTGAATCAGATGCTGACAAAAAAGTGGGATTTTTAACAGATGGATTGTGAAGAAAGGAAAAGACAAATGGAGAAATGAATAAAGGGAGGATTTTGCTAAATTAATTCAAAAGATTTGGAAGATGAAGAGGCGGTTGAGGAAAATCAATGATGAGTTGTGTGTGTGGTTTAAAGCAAGGAAGTAATCATCTCATTCTCACTGTTCTGGAAAGTGGATTTAAAAATGTGGGAAGTAGTGGTGGTGGACGGTTGAGGGGATTCGGAGTGAGGTTTGAGTATTCAGATTTTGAAACAGTGCCTGGGAAAAACAAGAAATGCGATCAGAAGAAATTCAGATCCACTATAAATATGGATAGTTTTGTGACGTGGAGGTGTTGTATTGGGTTATATTTTTAACCATAACTGTTTAGGTGGTTAATGTACACTAGTAATTGGGCACATGATTAACATATGCGTAAAAGGATAGATGCAACATTAGTTAAGGTTTAAAGGGTATTTTTGGAACTTTGAATTTTTTTGTCGCCAGTTCAATTTCCTAACACAATAGTAAATACGGAAATGCATAGTATTATCTGTAATTTCCATTTCGGAAAATGAAATAATGTTCAAAAAGCAATAGAGAATGGAGTAGTTTTTAATTTGATTTTAAACTGCAGTTCACTGCTCTGAACTCATCTGTTGATTACATTCGACATTGTATTGGGATAAATAATTAATATGGAAAGGGCGTCATTTTATATTTTGCGCTTGATGAAATTATTTGAATTTAATTACCTTTGGCACAGGCTAGTTGGGTGCATCGCGATGTTTAGATCCTAAACTGGTCACGGACTTTGGAATGTTCCCCGGAAAACTCCGGATTTGAAGATGTTGCAAGAAGCTAGTAAGATCCCTAAACCATGCTGCAAAATACTCTGCACATGTAAAGAACTAAGAAAATAGTAAGGATGAATGCACATGTGATACATCATCCAGGGTCGTCTAAATATGTATCTGGATTATTCTAACTTGAAAATCTTCAACTGTCAATTAACAGTCCTCCAAGCTCCATTGGAAACTTACCAGCTAGTTTCTCCTTCCATGGAGAATGCTGCATTGCTTAGAATGAGAGTGTAAATAAAAAGCTAATCAAAGCTTGCGCCAACATTTTAAGGTGCTAAGTTTCTCAATCCTAACAAGAGTTCTATAATAGCTAGACCAAATAGTCGGATACTTGTACTAGCCAAAATTGACAATTTATCATGACTTCAGCAGATACAAATATCACCAACATATCATATTCTAACTTAGTACAAGAGAATGTTCACAAAACACGTCTCAACTAAATCACCAACTAGAGGAGGTCGTGCGCCATATATGAAACTACTCAGCCATCACACACTACAAAATGCACGTTCAATGCATATCCATAACTTTCTCAGCTTTACAGCAATGAAGCTGTATCTTAACTTCTGGTTTAACAATGGCAAAACCTGCTTGTTGCGGAGGATATAGCGTCTAAGTTTTACAAAAAATGCACGGCAAAAAAAAACATAAATCAACCCTTCAAAAGAAAGGGTACTACCCATAAGTCCATAACCAAAGCTCTCACTCATTTGAAGCCTGAAGATCACTACACAGCGACTCCAAATACCTAAAGAAAACGGCTTAGATTTCAAAGGCAAAATATCCACAAGCCCTAGCTCCATATCACAATCAAAACGAATCAAACTTCATTTCAACAAAATTCAAACCACCAGATCATCACTACTTAAAGTACCTCTTCGTGAAACGACGTCGTCAACCGAAGCCAAAGAAGCTTCTTCTTGTGATTTCTCAAACGCAGCTTGAGCCTTCTCCATAAACGGCATAGAAATGAGTCGACATGTTAAATATGCTGCTGCTGCTACCATTACGACGATCGTCGATCTTATCGCGTTCCTTCTCGTCGATTCTCTCATCTTCAACGCACTCCCCGCGACAAAAACGACGTGGTTTTTCTGCGTTTACTGTGAAATTTGGCCCGAGTTTTTTTAGTTAATAAAACAACTGGTCGCTTGTTTGTGCTCCTTTATACGACACCGCTTTCCGCATTTCTATCACAAAATTCGCACAGGCAGAGCTTTAGCTACAAAAGTTGGGCCACTTACAGAGCCCAACCACAAAAACGGCGTCATTCAAACACGACCGTTACTTACGAAATTCTCACACGCGCGATCCACCCCAAATCGACGATCTCCGAAAACCCTAATCGCAAATCAAAAATCTAGTCTCCCTCACTCACCTACGTCATCAAATTCCATCCGTACATCACCCAAATCGCACATACGTTCTCAAATCACAATCCGATCTCCGGTATCCCCTCGTCCTCCGGCGAGAATTTGGTGATATTCAGTTTGGATGTGCTGATTTTGGTGCCGCCGGGTGAGGAGAAATGAATTGGTGATTTGTTGAACAGGAGGGATTTTAATTAAGGATAGAAAGTATTACTTGATAAATTAAGATGTTTGTGAATCTGAGAATGAAACAAAATGAATTGTGTGTATATGTTTTGTTAATGATTAGCAGAGACAACATGTTACAAGAAGCTAATGTATAGAGGAATAATAACAATGACAGGAATTAACTCTGTTGGCTCTACACCTGATTTGAATGAGTATCCTTTGATTGGAGGCCGCGTTTGAAGCTTTCTTTACTGTCTTGATTGATGATTAGTTTAGTTTTGTTGAAGTATGTTTGATTTGCTCTGCTTCATCTATTCAGCTACTGCCGCCGTGAATGATCAAGTATGACGACTACTCTTCAATATATATAGGGACTTTGATTGATATTGTGGCCAATGAGTCTTATCTGTCCTGCAGCCTTAAGAAACTCCCACCTTGCTCTGGTACATACTGCTTACTTCATTACTTCTTTGAGTGCATTAGATAAACGAATGGTTTTCATAAGTTACTCAGACCATCGAACGTGGTACATGCGAAACACAGAAGATAAGAGTAGTCTTGATTCTTGAATGCTTGAGTTGCGCATACACTATTGTTAGCTGATGTTTGAATGATTGATTTGTAGTAGCTCATCCTTATGAGTCACTCGTACGTAACTAGTTCAAGGACAACGACCAAAAATATGCACCTTATTGAGGGCAGACCTTTTGAACAAATGATTCACTTCATATGCCTCATCTCAAGACTTTGGCAATAGTAAGTATTTAGTGAATTTGATGTAGGGGCATGAGAACTCCTTTTGACGTTCCTTCAATTGGATATTTGATCATTGTGAAATCAATACGCTCTTTTCAACTGCATTTAGCATCAGTCTGTTTCAATAACAATATCTTAGTATTGAGTTGGGAGGATATGCTTTGGCATCAAAGATATTATTGTGTACTGTCCGTCGTCCCGACTGAAATACAATGGGAACATACATTTATTATCTTGCTTTTGTCATCCGTCGTCCCGAATGCGCAATCGAACCGTTCAAATAATAGTTCGTTATTCAAGCATTGCAAGGCTCCATGAGAAACTTGGATGTGTGGACATGGTTTATATAGAGTGGAATTTTAAGTTCGTCAATTAATTTAAGCGATGTGTGATAAAAATATTTTAGACTTTAGTGTTTTGGGCCTGAGCTTTTGGGTCTTGGATGGATTTTAGTAATGAATTATATAGTTTTAGCGACGAAAAAAGTCGTCGGTATATTAGGCTTTCAAATTTCAGTAACGAGGTTATGGATAATATGAATAATTGATTCGCAAGCTTGAAAATCATTATAAGCACAGTTTATTATTTATTCGTAAAACAACAAATAATGCAATGTCGTGATAAGAATGCGGACTGTGGAGACACAGTGGCGGATGCACTTTGTTAATAGTGGGGTCAACTGACCCCACTCATTTTAAAATTTTATACATAATTATAGTATAATCAGTGTAATTATTACTATGTTTGTCACTGTTTGACCCCACTAAATAAATTTAATTTGACCCCAGTGAAAAATGACCCCACTCGAAAATAGTTCTGTATCCGCCACTGTAGGGTTTAATAAAAAAATATATTCATTAGCGTCCACGTGATCACTAAATTATTTCTTACTTTTGTAAATATTAAAAATTATAATATTAGCATCCACGTGATTGATAAATGTATTTATGTATGTAAAATATTGAAAATTATAATATTTTGCGTCTACGTGGTCGCTAATTTATTTTTTATTTTTATGAATATTGAAACTTATAATATTAGCGTCCACGTGGTCGCTAATGTATTTCGCCAATATTTTTGCGCCAACAATAGCGTCCAGTTTTCAATTTGCGTCCATAATTTATTAGCATCCACCCTAGGTTGGACGCAAATTGGTGGACCTTAAATTGCCAGATTGGTGTAGTGATTTGTGCATGCAAAATGTTGTATCGAAACTGCTTTGGAGTTTTACCACGTATTTAGAGCATTTTAGTTATCACTTAATCATTCAAGAGTGACACAAGTATAGGCATGATCATGAGCGCATAGGAAGAAAATGGATTGAAAAGACCATCCTATGGAATACTTTGAGATTTGCTGCTTCGAAAAGCTTAATGGGAGTTTTGATTTCTAAAATCTGCCTTGAGGCTTTATTTTCAAGCATATTCAATCATATAAATACCTAAATTATTCTAGGGTTTATACCTAAATTATTCTAGGGTTTAAGATAGCCTTTTGAGAGGACTTTTAGAATCTTTTTAGAGGGATGTTCAAGAGCTTTTTAGAGGAGGAAGAAGGTAGCGGAATCTTCGAGCATGAAACACAGAGTCTCATCTTCATCGTTTTCATTTTACATTACATCATAAATTGTTCTAGACCTCATTAACTCAATTTTGTTATTTTGTTTCAAATGTTTGTGTAACTAAGTCCACTCGGATTGAGGAATTTTGTACGACGTTATAGAATGATACAATTTAATTCATATTTTATTCTTTGAATTATTAATGTTTTTGCTTTAATTGCATGCGGTTGATTATTGTTCTTGCGTATCTTAGTGTTAAAAATAGTTTGATATCAATTGCATGATATGTGGGAGATGAGTGAAATCATTAATCCTAGTGGTGGATTTATTATAATGTTTTGACTACGTAATTGTTGTACTTGCTTGAAACTCTGACGAATAATAGTAGATTGAACACAATAAACTAGGTAAGTCTCTAGTGGGATTATATGGTTATAAGAGGTATCATGATACTATAGCGAGTAAACATAGGTTATCTCTCTAGTAGGTTTGTATGCATTAAGTCGGTGATTACTAGCAGTACTGCAATTTTCTGAGCTGGTTTTTTCTTTCTTGAATTTAATCTTAACTGGTACACAAACAACCTTGAAAATCCCTTTTTTAATTTCTTTTTTTGTAGAATTCTAAACTGTTTACTCTCTCTTGGGTTCGACCCTACTTACCACTTACTAGTATTTTCTAGGTATTATATGTTTACTTTTGACGCGTACAACAACGCGTGTCAATGACTTCCCTTGCTTTTTATATCCTTGGGCTTGCTTCGCTTCTAACTTATATAACCTTTTGCTCCAATATTGAAACATAACTTGGTTATTATGATTCACATTGTCGTGCGCATTCACTAAAGAGTTTTAAATTCACCATGTCACCTTGAGTTGGTTTTGCAAGTTGTGTTACCCTATTCTGCAAACCATGTCCTTGATACAATCATTGATAATGTCCTTGGTATTGATTCTGATATTGTCCTTGTTGTTCTTGATAGAAGACTGAGCAGAGCAACTCCATTCCTTACACGGGAATTGACATTTGGATGGTATTCTTGATTGTACAATGAATAACCTATATTCCTTTCAATATAGATGGCATCCTCTTCTCTATCCGGGAAGTCTTCAATGTGATTTAGAAATCACAAATACTACACAAATTTGTTTGCACAAAATTAAGCGTATTTCCAGGACTTATATTTTCCAAAGTCGTGACTAGTATCTTCGTCGGTTTCCACTGCTCTAACGTTTTCTTGTCAGGTGTTCCTCCAAATATAATTGCTTTCATTTGACAATAAATGTGAGTTTTGTGCAATCTTTTTGTTTATCCTTTCACCTTCTGTTGGAACATTTAGTAGCCTAATTTATAGCCACTCTCAATTCCGAGTCTAAACCCGTATAAAATAAATGGACAATGAGTCATTTCTCAAGACCGTGATGGAACAAGTGCGAAGAAAGTCCTTGAATCTTTCCCACACTTTATAGATAGCTTCCTATCAAGTTAGGCATAATTAGAAATTATATATCTAAATCGTGCCGTCTCTTTATGGGAAAGAATTGGTTCAAAAAAGCCTTGGCCAAGTCATCTCACATAGTGAATGTCCCTGGTGCATGACTAATCAACCAAGTTTACACTTTTTCAATAAGCAAGAAAGGGAATAATCTTACACAAATTATTTCTTTCGGTCCATCATTTATTTTAATAGTTTCCCAAATCTCCATGAATGATGCAACATGAGTCCTCAGAAGAATTTCCAGAAAATGGACTATTAGCCATTGATATTAAAGCAGATTTTAAGTTGAAATTATTTGCATCTATTTTAGTTTCAACGGGTGATTGAAACCCATCTAAAGTAGGTGCAACATAATCTTTTAAAGCGCGAATTACCTAACTTTCCCTTACACCATATTTCTTTGTACTTGAGGATTATTTTGAGGTAGATCCCTCGATTGCTCTCCTTGATCGGCCATGTTTCTGGATTCCCTTGGTGTAGAACTGGAGGCTTGAACCCTCTTAAATGTGTCCTTCTTTTGTCTTGACGCGGGAGTTTGACTTTCAAACATGTATAATCGATTTGATATCAGTGCATTCACTTGAAAAGTTAGTCAAAAGATAAGTATCCTACGAAATTTAATTTGGACTAATCCAAATATATTTAGAATTTTAGTGGAAAAATCTTAAAAGTTTTTTGAAAAATATAAATTAATTAAAAGATTGTTTTTTCCTAATAATAGAAAATAAAAAAGGTTAAAAAAAATAGAATTGAAACCCTAAATATAATTTAAAACCTAAATTTAAAAAAAACTAAAAACTAACCGTATATTAAACACTAGGTAAATGACTCTATTAAATTTATTTGATTTTGTTCACTGCATGTAAAAATTATAACTAGTCTAAGTTTCTTTCTATACTAAGTCTTTGACAAAGTACTTGGCAACTCTCGCAACGACACCAAACTAAAGGCTGTAAGGCGATGGCGAAAAGCAAAGGCCCCAGAGGGTCACCTTGTTGCACTCCACAACAACTTTGAATAACTGACTCTCCAATAAAAAGCGTCGTCTGACAACCGTAACAATACTCGACCCACGGGCTCAGGGATGGAAAATGTTGACGCACACCTTCCAAAAATGATGTAATTTCAGAATTGCGTAGAGAGGGTTGTCGGAAGAGAGAGAGAGAGAGTGCTTGAATGTGTGAAGGATAGAGAGAGGGAGAGATTGGAGCGGAGAAGTCAGATCTGAGGGGAGTTTGGAACGTTGTTGGCTCCGAGGAGGCTGGCCGGGGGAGTGGAGTTTGGAGGTGGCTAATTTGCGGATTGGCTTGGAACGGAGCGCGCTAGAGTAGTCCAGAGAGGAGCGTGTCAGAACGTACCGGACCAGGCCGGAGCGGAGCGGGTCAGATCGGAGTTGTTACGAGTTGGACAGATCAAGATGGTTTAGAACGGAGGGGTTTCACATCGGCTCGAAGCAGTGTATTTCTGTTTTAATTTTCAGATTGAAGGTTCTGTTTGTGGGGTTTTTGGTTGATGTGGGTGGATGGAGTCTCATGACAGGGTTCCGGTTATTCCTGGGGTGGGTAACAATTGGAGATGTCCATTTTCATTTTAGGCCTTTTGATGAAGATTCCGAGGTTTTCACGAATTTGCGGAGTTTAGTGATTCTTACTTTGACTTTCATTCCTAAGTCTTGTAGGAGTCGGGTGGCCAGATGTTACGCTGAAGCGGTTAGGACGGTCAATGAAGTTCCAGAGGATCTTAACCATTGGGGGATCATGCAGATTTTTGTAGTCTCTGTACTTAGATCGGGGTAAGGAAGAGAGGAGCGGTGTTTCCATTTCTAGGATGATGTCATAGAGGTTAGTGGTGTGAGAGGAAAGAGGGGTCGGCCAGCGGCGCCTTTGGCAGGAGGTGATAGGCAAGGGGGATTCTAGAGAATGTGGTTCGATCTTTTCGGTGGAAGATAAAAGGAAAAACAACGTTAAGCGGTGTAGGGCGACTCTTGGTCGCCTTGGACTTGCAGCTAACGCTTTAGTCAGTGGAGGAGTCTTGCAGCTGTCTAATGGGGTGGTTGACGAGCTCGCCCGTTTGCATCCGTTGGCCCCACTTTCGGCGGTTCCCACGAGGCCTCCTCCATCCCCGTTAGTGCCCTCATGGGAGGCACTGTGGCGAGCGCTGCAATCATTCCCGAGAGGGTGCACTGTGGGCGGGATGGCCTTAGACCGCAACTGTTATTGAATATGGTCCAAGGAGTTGTTGATAGGGCAGAAGAAGTATTGGTTCAGACTTCTTTTACATCCCACGTCACTCTTTTGCTACGTGGGTGACCGCGCGTCGTTGTGCGCAGCAAAATTGTTGTTTAAGTTCCGCGTGCTCAACAATTTATAACTAGTATAGGCTGATAAGTACGGGGTCGAATCCTCAGGGAGCGATGCAAGATGTAATCTTCTATACCTACTCAAGAAAGCTTGGGGGTTTTTGTGAATGTTTGTAGATAAAATAACAGTGAAGTAAAACGGTATTGTTTGAACAATTAATGACGAAACATATCGGCAGTCGAGCAATCCCTCGTGTTATTTAGTTCGTCCTTGACTTCACATGCACTAGTTATTCTCGTTTCAACTTGTCATTACCGTTACAGTGTCCGACTAGCATACTCACAGTCGTTACAACTCCTATGTTATCAATTCCTCTCTTGATCTAAAAGCAGCGTCACCAAAC
>JAWWMW010001592.1:13233-24188 GCA_035048345.1 Echeveria elegans
TAATTTTTAATTTTTAATTTTTAATTTTTAATTTTTAATTGGAATGGTTTAGTTGGATGAGAATGAGTTTAGTTAGATGTTGTTGGTAAATGTAGAAATTTAGTTAAGTTTGTTAAATGTGTGAAGTTTAATTGGATGGTTGAGTTAATTATTTTTTAATATAATTAGAATGATTTAGTTGGATGAGAATGAGTTTAGTTAGATGTTGTTAGTAAATATAGGAATATAATTAAGTCTGGTCGGTAAATGTAGTTTAATTGGATGGTTGAGTTATTTGATTAGATATTCTATTATATAGATAGATTAATAATTAGAGCAGAATTTGATTGTACATACCTACGAGCAAAAATCTGACAACAAATGCAAATATGCAATAGCTTACAAGTAAATAAGCTCATTGGTTTCATCAAATTTGAGCTTGAAGATCTGATGAGTTCCAACTTTGCGACATTTCGCGCTTCAAGAAGAGAGCGTACAACAGCTCGTTCCAAGTGTCCGGGACGCCAGGGAGGCACCAGTGGCTACAATCTTGACGATGCAGCGGGGCAGGTGGTGTAACGTAGTAAATAGACAAGTGCCCGTCTTTTCTCCGAGCGCTCATATCTGTAATGTTCAGCACTTGTAGACCTGGGCTTGATGCGTTTGAGGAAGAAGATGAGGATATTAGTATGGAGACTGTGTTGAGTTTCTGCCATGTTTCGGGTGGTACTAGAGATGAGCCAACGTCTGGTAGTGTTTCTAAGTGACAGTGTCCGCCGGTGTTCCAGTCTCCACCTCTGTGAGTATCAGTAAAAAAACTTACTGTAAACATTATGACAACTTCAGGATCGGAGTGAATGGATTTGAAACGAACCTGAAATGTACGGGTGCAAATGTGCGGAAAAAGACTTGAGTCTTGGACAGATTCAGCTCACTCTCTATCCAATGCACCACGGTCTCCATAGCCTTGTTGTAAGCAGTTTCCACTGGCATATCCGGCTTCAGCTCCTCGCCTTCTTGAAAGAGACATCCCCTACAGCGCAAACAAATCACATTTTGCATTAGCCAAAAGCAATCAGACAACAATGCGCATTCAGAGTTATAGTAACCATAGATAACAGAAGAGCATGAATAAAAGGATATAAACTCACGATCGTTGGGTCTTCTGATGATTCCACCAATGCCCGGTATTAAACACAAGAACATCAGCATCTCTCCATTTCATCGAGCTCCAATCCAGTTTCTCCAATTTCAACGACGTCCTGGTACCTGGTGGAGCACCAGCAGGTGGACGACTCTGAAGGACTAAGAACGGAGCTCTATAATACTCTATTGTACAATTGAAGTCTTTGAATTTAAACACCAGGAATCCCTTATGCTTTGTTATTGGATTCCCATTCACTTCATAAATCGATTCTTTGTCTGATATAACAGATGAAAGCATACACAATAAAGACTCCCATTGATTTCTTCCAATCGAATCCCCTACAAAAACAAGCCGTTTGTTCCTCAATTTCTCCAGCATCAACCTTGCATCAAATCTGCAGCATTCAAACAAATTATACTATTGATCACAAGCAATTCAAGATTGACAATACCCCTTAATCTCCGATAGCATAAAGACAAACACACACAACCCTTCACGGGGATGTCAGTAACAACAATCAACAGTCAATCAATCACTCCATGAAATCAACTCAACATCTTACACAAATGTACACCAGTTCACGGGCAAATTTTAAACTGAACAGGACCACAAACAACACTGCAAAACCTGCATCGACCACCACAACAACTGTTCATGATTTGATCAACATCAAAAACCCAATCCAGAGTTGTTCATCATCATCAATAAAACATCTAAACCCAACAAAGATCAGAACTTTAACATAAAAATCAAATCTTTATACCTGGGAAGGTTGCATTCCTTGGGTTGCCATCTCCATTTAGTAAAATACAAATCCATGCGTCCATTTTCGACACACCGGAATCCACTATCCATAAAGATACAATCTTTAGACTGATACAAAGGATATGTATCATCCCAAATCCAATCCCCATCAAACAAGTCACACCCAGAGCCTTCAAAATCCAAGAACTCAATTTTACTACTTTTATGAACAGATCCATTGATCCTCAGGACTCCTAATCTGCCATTCTGTCCAGGATGTTTAAACCTGTACCCAACACCAACTGCTTTGAAATCCAAGTAAAACAATGAACAAAGGATGCAGAAAGTGATTACAGAGAAGCCCAAGAAGCCAATGGTGGGTTCTGTAATGAATCTAAACCGTTTGAACTTTTTGTAAACTTCAATGTCAGGGAGCATCATCTCTGGAAGTTGGGGTGATGAAGATTTCGACATTGGCGTTTGTAAGAAAGTGAGAAATAAAACGGTAGGAGGTTTTGAATCAGATAGAGACAAAAAGGTAGGAAATGAATAGAGGGGGATTTAAAAAGTGAATATTGTGTTAGAATAATTGAAAAGATTTGGAAGATGAAGTGGCGGTTGAGGAAGATCAAAGATGAGTTGTGTTTATGTGTGTGTTTTAAAGCAAGGAAGTAATCATCTCATTCTCTCGTCGTGTTCTGATCTGTAAAGTGGATTTGAAAATGTGGGGAAGTGGTGGTGATGGTGGTGGACGGTTGAGGGGATTCAGAGTGAGGTTTGAGTATTCAGATTTTGAGACAGCGCCTGGGAAAAACATGAAATGTGATTAGAAATTCAGATCCACTAAAAATAAGGAACATTTTGTGACGTGGAGGTGCTGTATCGGGTTATATTTAAACCATACAGTAACTGTTAAGTGGTTAATGCTTAGGATTCCGCAACAAACACAAATAATTAACATAAGGAAATGCATTAAAATCTTTCCATATATATAATACTCCCTCCGTCCTATTTTATAGATCTCATTTGGTAGTTGGCGTGGTTTTTAAAAAAATTATGTTATGTGAGATAAAAGTAGGAAAGAGAATGGGTGTAAAGTGAATAGATTGGAGAGAGAGTGTAAATGTGAGTGAAAAAAATTTCCATTTAAGGAAAGAGGACTTATATTTTGGGACGCCTAAAAAGGAAAGGAGACCTGTAAAATGGGACGGAGGGAGTATAAAATAACATTTATGACAAATTTGTACATGTACAGCGAATCGGCCGAATAATAATAATAATAATAATAATAATAATAATAAATGGTCGCAGTCTGAAGCGTGCACAAGAGGGCAACAGGTTCATTAGTCGCGAACATTGGACGTCCGACCGACTTTAATGGACTAAAATAATTAAAGTGCTTGAAATGGCATTGTCCATCTTTACATCCTTTTCCAATAATGTTATCTTCGTTGCTGTTGTCATTTGTCATTTTGTAGAACACTGAGTGATGAAGGAGGGGAGGGTATAAGAGAGTTGTCATGTAACCTATGGAGACGTCATCGAACAGGGACAGGTGTGGGAGGAGTTGAACAGTCCATCATCATCATCAAATCACCTGATCTTTAAATGAAAGTTGTTGAGATAAAACTTTAGGCTAATTAATATTATTATCATAATGCAGTGGTGTCACAACTTGGTATCAACAACAGTACAGTAATTTACTCAATGTAAGTATTCTTTTAAAGTAATGGTGTGTACACAGAGTCATGTGTGATTATTGGTCCACAGTTTTATAGACATGGTTTGAGAGTTATTTGTGGGTCATTGTCTTTGATTTAATTTGTTTGGGTTTCAGCACTCAGCTGCTGGTCCAAAAGTCCAACCAGCCATTCGCAGATTTCAATCAGATAGTTATTGCTAGTCTGTCTCAGGCCGCTACAAGCCATGCATTATTAGTCTGTCACTGTAATGGCTAATGCATTATTATTATTATATTAGTCGATTAGCGTTATTAATTTTGTTCAACTTGGTCGACATATTTTGACCTTTTCTTGAATGACAAGTTTCCATACATTTTTTCTTTCTTCCTGGAACGTGTAAAATTGAAGTGGAAGACTACTACTCCCTCCCTCGGTCTCATATTATAGTTTTTTTTTAAAATTTTAGATGTCCCAAAATATAATTCACATTTTCTTAAAAAGAATATTTTTCATCCTCAAAAACACATTCTCTCTCCAATTTATCTCACATAATATTTTTTTTCTTAAAATTTGTGTTAACCTAATGAACACAACGGGGACGGAGGGAGTACTAAATTAAAGTTGACCAGTTGAGAACCGGGATGGGCTTCAAAAAGATGGGCCAAGTCTGGGAAGCAACAGTAACTCAAACATATCTTGAGCTGGAAAGGAACCCATGTTTAGCTACATGCAAAAGAAGTTTTGTACAGAGAATTCTGAATGACTCTAAACTCTGGAAACTGGTTGAGGCAAGCAGAAAATGGTCTAACGTTACGATGAATCTATTCGGAAAAGCTACCGATTCAAATAAGCAAACCAGAATCAGTGTCGACGTGCCTTCTTCCTTTTCTGCACTGAGGTCGACCCACCTTTATTACCTAAAACAACTGCCTTCCTTTTTGAACTTCTAGTTTCTCTGGCATGACTTTTGCCCTTGGTTGGCTCTACGGTCTTGGATTTCATTGCTGGATTCTTATCACCTGACCTTGTTATGTTCCTTTCAAAATCCTTCTTTTTAACACTCCTGGTCTCAATTTTTGGAGGGCTAGCATTCTTGGAATCAGATTTGCGTTTAATGCTTCTACTTCTGGAGTTATCAGCATGCCTCGACATATCTGCTTTAGATTTTTTAACCGCACTGAATAAATGCACAGCAGCTCTTGATTTACCAGCAGACTTGACTGCTTCTACCCCTGAGCTGTTTGTTTTTGTTTTAGCTCCTGCCTTGGAGTCATCTTTGAACTTGGAAGGTCTGTTGGACAGAGCTCTCTCCACCCTTTTCATAATTAAATCAGACTTCGACCTTCACTAATGAAAGAACACAAACAAAGTTTTAAACTAGGTACCTTTTCCTAGACTTGCCTCCATCCATTCCTTCAACTTTTCTGCGCCTAATATTTAGAATGTAACATAAGAACAATATCACTGGAAGTCATATCCAAAAACAAACAAACTTAAAATAACAAGCATTAATGCAAAAAAAAGGTCTTTATAATAATCAAAACCATAGGAAACTCTATGAATTAACGAAAGCAGCAATCAAACATACTTTCCGGTGGCAACGTCTAGCTTTTCTTGGTCAGATTCCTCCTCCTGGTACAAGAAAATATCAGAGATAGACCATTTACAGAATATCAGAAGTATCAAATGCAATGTCCACCACCAACCGTATCTGATTCTTTATTAGGGTTAATAATCCCCCATTTCTCGTTCTTTAGGACCAAATTTTCCACATCTCCATCAGAATACAGAACCTGACGGCAAACAAGTCACATACTGGTGTACTTAGGTCTGTATGATGCTGAGCATTACATAAAAAGAAAAATGTATCCATAAAAATACAGACGAGGCACCTTGTGAGTCTTCTTAGCAGAATTAAAGGATTGGATGACACCTTTGTAGTACCTGCAAGCAACCAACATTTGTTGATTTAGTTTCTGAGGAAAAAGTTAAAGAAACAGAGAGACTGGTTCCATAGAGAGAGTCTAATCAAGAATCCACACCACATATAATATTTGCTGTCTATACATTAAGTCATTAACCATTACAAACCAATAACACAGTGAAATCTGCCCTTGCAAACCTCTCACTTAAAACTGCATATGATGAAATGCAACTAAAAGAGATGAATGTCCCCAAGAAATATAAACAATACTAATGCTTAAAATCAACAAGGACAGCCTTTGCCCATCTGATCTGACTAAGATGAAACAACTGTTTCGGCTTTGCTCAAGAAAATGTTAGCTTTCTACATTGTATGAGAAAACACTCACCTTTTGTCATCAGGCCACCAGACTTTGACTTTCGAACCCACTAGTTCCTCAGTGAAGTCTTTGTTTTTCTGAACAGTGAAAACGTAATGACTAAAAACAAATAACTTCACAGGTGGTCATACCATGAGATGGACCTCTTACGCTCATGAGTGTATATAATATACTGTATCGGGCATTGTATATGTCAAATTAGTGTCTGAAAAAGTGCATCACTCAACACATCTAACCCACATATGACATTCAAACAGAAGAAATATGACACATCTGGTTTGCTTTCAGGTACTTTCAGGTACCATAGCATTCCGTGAATCAAAAAAGGATCTTGTGTAAGTTTAAATAAAAGGTGCGGACTGCGTACATTCTTGTTTTCTTCAATTCGTTTTCTCTTGGTGACTGTTTTGGGAGTTTCCTCCAAATCTTTTTCATAAGTAACTGATTTCATGGCTGACTTTTGTGTCGTAGTTGATTTCTACAGGTTGTATTTCAAGTTATGTATATAGACATATGACATAATAGAGTTAGAAGAACAATTAGGTAGTGTGATAGTAGAAGTAAAAACCTCATTATTATTCTTGGCAGAAACTGCATGCTTATACTGTGTTGCTTTACCCAAGTCTCGCCCTCGCATTTTAATGCCATCCTTAGATTTCGGAGTACCATATTCCACTTCATCAGAGTTAATAACTTCCCATCTTTCTTTCTCTAAAACCAAATGTTCCACATCTTCATCAGAATACAGAACCTGAGTAAAAAACAAGCCCACATTTGAGCAAGTTCATGGAGTGGATACTTGAGCAAGTTAGTTCTTCGTAACTTTTTAAGCCAAAAGAGGAAATTAAAATAGTATTCATGATACCTTGTGCTTGTTTGTAGCAGAACTGAAAGATTGGATGAAACCTTCGTAGTATCTGAAAATTTGAAAGTCAAGCAACATTTGAAAAGTTCTGTTTCTGGAAAGATATGTAAATGAAAAACTAGCATATAAAACCTAATTGTTTAAGTTCTGCTCAAGAAAATGTTTTCAAGGTCTTGTTATAGTAAACTCTCACCTTTTATCATTGGGCCACCAGATTTTGACTTTCGAACCCACTAGTTCCTCACCGATGTACTTGTTTTCCTGCGGAATCAAAAAGTTAAATAACATATTGATGATAAAAACAACTTCAGAATAGACGATACCCCGGCAGGCAAACTCAAACTCTCACAAGCATATGTTGCAAATACATGTTTCGAATTATTTCCCGAAATTAGCCCATCTGGTGACTAATTGCATATACACATCTCTAACCCATGATTCAACCAAAACATCCATCACATACCTGGTTTGCTTACATGTTCCATAACATTCCATCAACCACAAATGTATCGCATATAAGTTGAAAGTAATCATGAACACCGGCAATGTAGAATGTCAAAGGTGCATACATTTCTGTTTTCTTCTTGCTTTCTCTTGGTAGTTGTCTTGGGACTCTTGGGAGTTCCTTTCAAAGCCTTTCCTTCGTTAACAAAGTTCATGGCCGACTTTTGCTTACTTGTTGATTTCTACAGATTGTTGATCCCGCTAGTAAATACAAGTTAAACATAATATACGAAGGAGTTAGAACAATATATATCAAGCGCAATAACACAAGTACTAACCTTATTATTGTTCTCAACAGCAACAACATGCTTCTGCAGCATTGCTTTAGCCGAGCCTTGCCCTCGCCTTTTTATGTCATCGTTAGCTTTTGAAGGACCATGTTCCACTTCATAACCATCTTTCGATTGAACCACCAGATTCTCAGTTGATTTCCCAACCCTGGACTGTTCCTCCTCCATTACCGTTGGTGCATACATTTTTTGTGTTGTGGCCTCCTGCACAGCATCGCTTGAAAGAATTGTGGTACCCTCCAAATTTTCAGCATCAGGAGCATCAGTTTCCCCGTCTGGAACATCAACTTTTGAAACATCAGCTTCACCTTCCGAGGCATCAACTGTAGGATTTGTTGTTCCTTCTTCTAAGTCACAATCAACAGATTCAGTTTTATTGTTATCCAGCGGCAGCGAGGTATGATTCTTCAAACTCCTAACCACCTTCTTACTTTGAGAACATTGCCTCTGACTGAACTTATTGGTTGATTCGTTAAATTCTCCAGAAAGATAATTTTCTGACGCCTTAAGTGAAACATCCTCAGCTGCCCCATTAGATGATATATGATGTGGTGAACTGCAAAGATCCTTGTTACTGCTTTTACAAGACTCAGCCAGCACATCGGGTTGTTTCACTTCCATGCTAGACTTCCCATCCAGTTTTGCTACAGATGTCGTCTTCTTACAATTCTTAGCTTTTGTCTTTCTTCCCTGCATTTTGTTGATTGTTTCAGCTACTGGTTCAGTTTTTGACTTTGTTTCATCCTCTTCGGCATCCAGGTTTCTGTCTGTAGTTAGTGGATCCTCACCAACAGTTATTGATGCCATCGCATCTGTTTTAGCTCCTACTGGACCATCCAAGTTACAAACTGCAGATGACGGATCAGCTGCAAATATTTCAGAAGCCTTATCAGCATTGCTCAATTTTGGATATTGCGACGACCTTGGACCTGCCCATTCATAACCTTTAGTACCTGTGTCGCCATTTCTAGTCGCCAAATCCACGCAACCATCTGTAGAAATGTTTCCAGTAGAGATGAATACGGCAGCAGGTGTCTCTTCTGCAGTCTAGAAAAAATTGTGGTTGGCAAGGAATTCATTATAGATGAAAAAACCACACATATAAATAACAAGCTGAAAAATAATAAATACAATTACATACCTTAACTGCATCAGCCACAGGCTCAGAAGATTTGCTTGCATATATCAGCTGTCAGCGAAAATCAATTTAAAGAAATTTTCAGAAATACATGTGAACATAATGTGTAATAAAAAAACTATGAAGCAGATAGATGGCATACAGTTTCTACAGCAGAAGCGCTGCTGTCCTTTGATTGGATAACTCTTTCAGCAGATATTTCATCGTGCAAGTGATTCACAACATCGCCATAATCCGCCAGTGATACACCCTTAGATATCACCGCCATCTTTACATATGGTCTGAGATTATCAGCACAGGTTCCAATAACTTTTGTCATCAGCTTACAAGCAGCTGGCGAAACTTCCTAGACAACAAAAGGGAACCAATGAGACTGGAAAATTAGACAACTAGCTGTTCGTCCAGCCTAAACCAATCGTAAAAACAAAACCTTATTGTCTTTTCGAACAGCCTCCAAGATACAAAAGAGCAAATCTGATGAGATTGCTTCACTTTCTTCAATGACACGAATCATGATATTCTCCATACATGCAAAAACATTTTCTGGATGATATTCTCTGCACAAATAATAATCATGGTAGTAAGTCCTTTTATGGAATGAGGTAAGGGGCTTTTAAAAGGTTCCAAAGTGAGTAGGATTATGAAAGACTCCCAAGATTTTATCATTCTACATGTAATATACAGCCATAAATCTCAACAAGTGTTACATAAGTAACAAAATTAATCATACAAAAAAACATAATTTTATTAGATTCAGAGTTCCGGATGTACACTGGTTAGCAGTTAATGCAGCAATTAGACTTATACAAGTATCAGCGCGAAAGCTTTACTTCCCTAGCGTTATAAAAGTCCAAATAACTGTCTGCTTTAAAATGGCACAAAATCCAATTATTAACTGAAGCAATACCCAACAAACTAATTGAGACTGTGAATTGAAAACAAAAATTTAAAGCAAGTCTACCTTATCGTCTTGATAAAATGGCGAAACATTTCAAGAATCAATCCATCAAGTTCAAGATCCAACATTACAACACACAATCTGACCCTCGTAAAAGTCTCAAGAATCGAAGTCCTCTTGCTGTAAGATTGGCTGGTGTTATCATCCAACCTTTCAAATGATGAAACAATCAACTGAAATACCTCCTGAACAGTTAATGCTAAAGCGTCAAAGCTCATAACAAGAAAAATCAAATTAAAAAAATCCCGCAACTAAAACAAATAAATACTACCTTCATGTGTTCATCACCATACGGAACTTCAGGGGCCGTTATTCTCGTTATCTCACTGAGACAGGCAGCAACAGCTACTCTAACATCAACATCCGAATGCCTCAAAAGCTTGTTACTAACCATAGCCTTCACGGTAGGCGCAAGCACTTTCTGAATTCCCTTAGACGGTGATTGCTCAACAAGTCCGAGATAAACCTCAACTCTCTGAAACCAACAATAAATAAAAGTCATTTAAATCCCTACAACACACCAAAAACAACAATTAGGGTTAGGGTTAGGGCTCACATCCAAGAGCACCAAAAGCTCCTTCACCAAAGTCGGTGGCTTCACAAGCTTCCTCCCAACTTCCGACAACCGCAACTTCATACTCTCCACCGAAGTCCCCATACCTACCTAGCTATCCTCTTCTACCTTCCCAAATACCTAATTTCAAACCGCCGTAAAATGAAACAAAACCGTCAATTCTTTACCCCAATTTCAGACACTAAGAAACTTCAACACAGACTAAATTGACGAAACCAAACCGTAATCGATCGCCGTTAATGAATTCGTCTGCGATCGGAGCGCGGTAAAATTAGGGTTTTTTTTTTTTTCAAAATGCGGAGAGACAGCGACTTGTAGAAAATCTTGAAATAAAAATATTTTTGTGAATCTTAATTTATTATATTCTGCAGTTTTATAGTTAAAAAAAGATTGAATTTCCGATCGTTGGATTTGGATCTGCCACTTTCTTCGTGGGCGGTTACGCAGACGCAGTACTCGTTTATGATACGTTGCCGTTTAAGTATGATTATCCTTTAACGGTGTCGTTTACTTGAATGGAGTAGTGAGTATCAGTTCCAAAAGTGACGGTTAATATCTAATCAAAACTCGCCATGTCATATTTTATCCACGTGTCAGATGACGTATGGATGTTACCATGTCACGACGTGCTTGCTAATCAACTGATCGAAATTTGATCTCAACTTTCGTATCCTATTGACCCGATCGATACACAAACCACCGTCATGCGTGCGCTCCGCCGTTGGATTGAAAGAACCAGTCGGAGCCGTGGCGTCTTACGCGACATCGCAA
>JAWWMW010001592.1:24288-34880 GCA_035048345.1 Echeveria elegans
GCAGGGCAGAGCAATTTTGCCCCGAGCGCAGGGCAGGTCAGGCCAGGTCCGACCCGCGCAGGGCAGGTCGTAATTTGGCTCCAACCTGCCCCGACCTGCCCGTTGCCACCCCTAGTGCTTGGAGGATATGCTTTGACATCAATGATATTTGTTAGAAAATATGTGAAAGAAAATGTGGGTGTGTCCCATTTTATGAACTGTTTTGAGTGTAGGGAGGATATGCTTTGGCATCAATAATATTTGTTAGAAAATATGTGAAAGAAAATGAGGGTGTCCTTTTTTGTGAACCAATTTGAATGCGCTACGTGCATGGAATCGAACAATTCAATTTCTAAGATTTTTTTTTGCAAGGTCTAGTATGAGATTGAATATTCGAACGTTAAAAATAGATTCATAATGAAGGAGATATTAATGCTCAAAGTTGAGGCAAAACAATGAGTTTGGTGAGTCCATTGGGAATGGATGCTTAGATTTGTTCTATGTTCTAATATCTTACATGGGGGTGATGGAAAAAATGCATGTTCAATATAAATCCAAGTGAGGTTCAGATAAGTTGTTTTCCATAACTATTCTTCACTCCTTAGGCACCCACACACATCCCGGTGTGAATCAAGAGCCGATTAGACTTAAACTTATGCACGCACGTATCGTGCGTACGCCGAATGTCGTCCGGTTGTGAGGGGACTACTCTTTTTTTTTTTCCAAAGTTCACAATTTTAATGTGCATGTGTTACGAAACTGCGGGTATTAAGAAAAAAATGAAGAAATGTCGCTATTTGTAAATGAATCGAAGAAGTTTATCCAACTTTCCATCATCATTATTTCCTTCGCCTTTATGATCCAGTGCTACCGATTGAAGGTTCCGATGTTGTATCCTGAGAGATTGATTATCAAGTTGAACTCAACACCGACACATGTGCAATACAATTTTACATTGCAAAGAAAGCATCAACGATATTCCCAATTTCGATTTTAAATCTCTTCTTTTGAATTTTTTATTCATTATTCATTCATCATTGTATAATTTTGTTTGTGCTATTCAAATTGTATGGTTTCAATGTCAGCAGCATTGTTCAATATTTGTGTTTGTTCGGACTTGATTCTATAGTAATTATATGATACTTGTATTCAATTTCCAACAATATTATTATGCGGCTTTCAAGAATGAGTTTATGGATAACATAATTAACTAAATAACAAGCTTGAAATTTATCTTAAATACAGTATTATTATTCATTGGTATAATGTGAATGCTGTCCTACAAGCAAGAACATTGACACTCTTAATTATTCATATTTATTCATAAAACAACAATAATGCAATGTCGTGACACGAGTGAGGAGACAACATGTATTAAGCAGTAGATGTGAAGTTGAAGTTAGAGCACGTTGTCTGCCGTCCCAATAGCGTCGAGCTGAATCCCAGCTTCGACGCAGCCAGATCAAACTGCAGCAAATTGTTCTCAATCTGATGCGCTCCGATCACAATAGAAGTCATCGGATTCTCACCTCCGTCCACAACCCCTAAACACAACACACCTTCTTTAACTTGCACCATTGAGTTCGCACCGAATATAGTCCACACCACGTTGTTGGTGTGCAGCACCAGCTCGATTTGTGGCACACCGGGTCCGAGACGTGTGCTGCCTAATGCAGTCGAGTTGAAGCAGAGTCCGAATGGCTCAACTGTTGCAACAGTTGGAACCAAAGATATCTCGTATCGGAAGGCTCTGAGCACAGCTTGGTAGATGGATCTTTGGAGAACGGTGTAAGGGTTGACTGTGCTGATCTTGGTCCCGCCTATGCCTTTTGAATCAATGTCTAGAAGAGTAGTGTTGATCGAGACGATATGTGTGTTGATCCTGATTGATGTGACTTTGATGAAGTATTCTGTTGATGGATCACCCTCGAAGTACGAACTAGCAGTACTGACGGGGTTGAGGATCAGCGGAGTGTAGGTTAAGGATGTTGAAATGTCATCGTTTCTAGGGAGGAATCGATACGGTCCATCTCCAATAATAGCGACTCCAGTTGATGTTCCTAAGCAGACTGCGAACTTTCTTTTCAGACTAAATGCGGCAGCAAACAGTGAAGGGACTCCGATGTTACCACGTCCTAAACCGATCATGCCCTTAACACCTTTTGCAAGTCCTTCGAGTAAAAGTGGTGGCGAGCATACAAATAAGAACTTCGGCACGGACACTGTCCTTCCGGGTGTGGAACCATCGGTGGACTGCACTTGGACGATGTCCTGTGTCAGTTCACCTGAGGTGGAAGTCCGAGTAACAGTGTTATCCGGACCCACTCCACATGTGTTGTTATTACACCCTGGTTTAGGACCAGCGTAGCAGTCGCCGCAGGCCCTAGACCGGGCAAGTGAGCATGGTGCTGAGCGACAAGGCACGGCGCGATATGAAGACGATACGTAATCAGTTTCACAATCCACCCATAGGTTTTGACCTCCCAAGTCTAGGACTAACGGAACATCAACTAGAGGTGTTCTTTGCTTAATACGAGTGAGATATTGAAGAGTTGATGCGTCTTTCGTGACCGGGAGGACTAGTGCTTTGGGGCGGAAGGACTGCGCCGAGGCGGAGGACGAGAGGACTGAGATGAGGAGGATGGAGATGAGGAATGGTGTGTAGTTTGATGTAGCCATTGGTGTCATTGTGGAATGTTATGAGCTTTGGCTTTGGGATTTTTATAGTGAATGGTTTGGAAAGTGATGGGAAGGAGTTTGGGTTGAAAAGTCAATGTGACTTATTATTAATCAAATATAAGTGAAAAACGGTGGATGTGTGTAGGATGGCTACTAATTAAATACTGTATTCATTAACAAAAATGGTGCTTCTCACGGATTACTTGTCAAATTTGACAAGTACATTTGAAATCTAGCACGGACTTCATTTAATATAATTGTATATTTTTCATTAAAAATATGGAGTTACCAATATTATATTTTGTCAATGGCCTATTGATTAAAGATTATATGTAATTCATGATTCGAATTTATGTTATTTACCTTTTTTTTTCTTTTTTCCTTTGCTCATTTCCTTCTCTTTCATTGAAGCTTTTTCTTTCTCTTTTGAGGAGCTTTTTAATAATCATTTATGGAGGCTTTTTCTCTGGCGTACCCTTCCTCCTTCATGGAATGTAATTCAAATTTATATTTAGTATGTGTATATTTCGAATGTTGATGCTAAGCATAGTGTGGGATGATAAAAGGAGTCATCAACGATCGGAGTTTGAATGAAGAAAAATTATTTATATTGTGCTTTTATAACATCTAATAAGCAATGATCGATATGTATGCTATTGTATAAAATGTACCCATAATTAAAATTTTGTATAGTTTAAAAATTGTTATGAGCTGTGATTTTTGACGTATACCAAGGATAAAAATCAAAATAAATAACATTTCATAGTCAAAATTAGATTAAAAAATTATAGGATAAATTAGTAAACAGTCTGCCACGCACAGAAATTTGAAATATAAATCTCTTATAATTTTTTGTATAATAGTTTAAGTATGGTCAAGGATTTGAATAAGTATAATGTTGAAGATCAGAGTATCGAATGATGTTGGCTTCCTTGATTGATCTTATCGAATCAGATTAAATAAATAGAAAAATAACAAGAAGACCAAGGCCCCTTTTAGTTGTAGAGAAAAATGAGAGGAAAGAAAATTTTAAAGAAAAAATGATTTTTTCATGAGAAAGTTGTAAGAAAAATTTGATATCAATTTGCCTATTCTTTGCATTTTTTTCTCTTACAATCAAATACAGAATTTCATTTTCACTCAAATTTTCCTTTCCACTTCTTATTCCTCGCAACCAAACCGAACTTAAATCTACTATTTGAAATTGTGAATTAAAGAACTCAAAACTCATACTCCCTCTGTCCTCTTTTGTTCTTCCTACTTTCCTATTCGGATGTCCCCTAAAGTTCTTCCTATTTCCTTTTATGGCAATTAATTCACTCTCACAATACACTCTCTTTCCTACTTTATTTTTATCTTTCCTACTTTTATCTTATTTTTACTCTCACACTCTCATTATTCCTTAATTATCGTGTCATCAACCCAAACAGGAAGATTATTTCAAGACGGAGGGAGTATGATTTATGGTTGAAAGGAACACAACTAGCAGCTACGTGACCTCACACCATAGTTGACAAGTCAAACAGAATACTTCCATGTTCCATCCACTTCACCTCGTAGTTAAGTGGATAAATAAACAGCTCTTTGTTCTAGAGAATTCATGTTACTTCCAGTTAAACCCTTAAACCTCTTGAATTAAATGCAAATACTCAATCAGCTGTGATAATTCAGTTGTGTTACAATATAGTTTTTAAACATATTCATATCTTGTATATCAATCACTCTTTGAAGCTCGGGTCAGAGGCGCCATCCATCCACCAACACCTCTATTCAATCCGACTCGATGTGGCAATATCCAACTTCAAGCCTCCAAGAGTGAGAAGAATAAACGGAGTATTTTAACAAGTTATCAACTAGCTGAGTTACATCCGTTTCGTCAGTTTAAACATTTTTAGTTTAAAATTTCAAACAATTTTTCTTATTTAAATGTTATAATATTAAAAATGAGTTATTTTCTATTGAATTTATTTAATCAATATCATTTGCATAGTTTTTATCGTCTTGTCCACTGTTTCATGTAGAATTTCCGAGGAGGCACTTTTTTAAGTTTTAAGGTTATCTGCATTGGAGAAATTTACTAGGAAAATTTTCATCTAAAGGGTTGATGAGATATATTTCTTAGAAGGTTAATCATCTTACTTACACTTTGTTTATGATTATTGTTATTATTCACTCCTGCACCTATCTAAAGTCTACAATATAAAAAGGGTAGAATGCCAATGGGGTGGTGGTTCATTGGTTGAGGAGTTTAACAAAAAGGTTTCTCAAGGTCAAGGGTTCAAACTCTGCCTTCACCACATTTTCTTAATGAGAGTTTTACTCTCCATGTAGGAGTCTTTCATTCCTCTCGCAACCATCCGTGGATGCTGTTTATTCTTCTCGTTTCGCTGGCGTGGAAGGTGTGTATTACATGAAGTTTTGCGGATGCAATGGAATTACACATTAATTGATGATTATGTATCTGAATTAGCTAGATATGTTATAATAATCTTATACTATATGTATTCATTTATAAAAAAAAATAGAATAATTAGAGAGCAACTGAGAATGCGTTAATTTAAGTATAGTCAATGATTTGAATTGTGACATCATGCTGATATTCTGAACCTGATGATGTTGGCAGCCTTTATTGAATTTATCTTATCCAATCTAATCTTAGAAGGAGAGCCTGAAATCTATTACCCTGTCGGTCCGATTTAAGCATTACTCGTGTTATTTACTCTCTCTCTCTCAATATTGTGAAAGATCCACTCATTAAGATCACGGATTCAATTAGGTCGACTCGGATCGACGTATGAGCCGATTTAAAATTTAAAATATTTAATTAATTATAATATATTTTTATATACATATATATAACACCGATAACATAAATTAAAAATCTATTATTCATTAAAAATAAAATCATAAAAGTTATCTATTCTTATAAAAGAATAGTGAAAAGGATGTAAAACTAAATAGAAAATGATGAAATTACCCTTCATTAAACAAAAAAAATGACTAGACTATCCATTACCCATCTCTTCATTATTAATCACAAATGTGTCATTAAAATTAAACATAACAGACCCGGTCCGACCCATTAAATAACTGAAAATTAAAAAATTAAAAATTAACATTAAAAATAAAAATTAAGTGGGAAACATTTAGTGTTTTTAGGTGAATTAAATGGAGATACGGAAAAATTTTCCATCGGGACGACAGGAGCACAGCTAGTGTATATAATAATTAGTCAAGTTAGAAGAGTAGCTCAGTTGGTTAAGTTAGGTGATGAGTAAGGGTGCATAAGGGACTAAGTTCGAACAACGCAAACACAAAAAAATGCTTGAACTGGTCGGATCGGTTCATTGGGTTCCATCAAAATTGGCCGGTTCAACTTGGTCTTGACCAGGTTTGGCCGGTCGGCATAACCAGTCCGATGTCCCATCAAATCCGTGAACCTACCGGGTTTCGGTCGGACCGGCCGATTCGACCTGGTTTTAACAACACTGCTCTCTCTGTTTATTTATCCAGAGACCAATCCGTGAAATTAGATAATGAGTGAATTTTTGTAAGAAAAATATTTTAAAGAGTGTGTTTGGATAAGAACGATATTTAAATAAGTCGTAATATCAAATTTAATGAATAGTTTGATAAAATTCATATTTTATGGATAATTTCCAATAAAACAATAATTTGTTCTTTAAACGTTTGTCAACCATATACTTTTGTTCTACCACAATGATCGTAAATCTATATCATTTTTTGGAGAAACATATGAGAAAGTAACATGTGTGTTTTTATAATAAAAAAATTATCAAAATTTACTCAGTACATTATTTTTTAACGAAGGAAATTGAAACATCGAATGGCCCAAATTGATGCCCAGCTCATCGAGGAGTCTAAGGTCCATTGGGCTCCTGTCTCCAGTAGGGATTAGTATATTGTTTGCGACTCTTCAGTGACATGGCTGTCGGCATCCGATCACAAGTCGGACGTTTAAGCTGTTGTATCTGAACTAGACTATATGGGTAAATTAAATTTTGTCAGTGGGTGGTGTTCCAGACAAGTTGGTAAAAAAAATTAAGGTTTGGAGTTCGAATACTGATTTCATCATAATTTTCTATTGTAGAATTTTTACTCTTCTTTTAAGAAGCTTTTCGTTCCTCCCCTCCGGACGGGATTTCTTCTATTCTTCGCACCCCTAGCGCGTGAAAGATATGTGTACATAAAATTATTATCGCAATGAAGTTATTTTGATAAGTCTCGGTGAAGTTGTTGTCGGCTTGATTGAGTTGCAGTTTGAATAATGCAGATGTGTTGAGTGAATAAATATATACTTTACACTAGTTATTTCTTTATGCTATAAAATGTTTATACATTTAGTTATTTTGAATAAACATGAATTTTGATATTTTACGCTGTTTTATAAAAAAAACGATACATATTTTTGTATTTTCTTTTTTTTTCCAGAAAATATTAGCAGTACAATTTATTTGGCATCTAAAAAGACTTGGTAGTATGATGCACCATGTTTGAATAACGTTGACTCTCCTTGCTTGTGTTAAACAGAGCAGCTTTTGTTGTTTCGAATCAGTGGCTGGCTAAACCTCAACATCTTCCGAACCAAATCAAACTCAACCACTCTATTCTCCATCTGCCGTCCTCCGATCACCACGGCCGTTCTCGGGTTCTTTCCTGCCTCCACAATTCCCAAACACAACACATTGTTACTCACCTTAACCATCAAGTCAGACCCGTACATTCTCCAATAAACTTTCTCATTTTGTAAGACGAGATCAATTGTCGGAATAATCCTTCCGTGTCTATCACTGGCCACACTTGACGCGACGTAGCACACTTTAAAGTACCCGTAGTTTGCTGTCCTTTTCATTTTCATTCTTCTCGCTGCGGCCGTGAATGCATTGATCACGCTGTTGTAAATGTTGGAATGTAGGACGGTGTGTGGATCCATTGTGCTTAGTTTTGTTCCGCCGTATCCATCCTTGTCGAAGGATAAAAGGGTTGAGCTCAGTTTTACTTGAATTCCATCGACTTTGATTGATTTTACGCTTACGAAGTACTCGTCTGATGGATCTCCGGGGGAGTACATTGCTGCCGTGCTATTGGGATTTATGACTAATGTCGTCTCGATTAAGTCGTTAGCGAAGGCGTATGGACCTCCGCCGATTAGTAACTTACCGGTCCCGGATGATGGAAGACAGAGTGCGAAAATGTTAGTCAGCTTAAGAGCGGACGATACTTTAGTTTGGAATGCGACTTTGGTCATCGCGAGTCCTAGCAATCCTCGAGTCACTTTAGGCAATCCATTTAACCCACCCGCGCAGGCGAACGGGAAGTTAGAAACACTGCTTGTAGGTACTCTAAGAACATCGGTGTAAAGTCCGGCGGAAGAAATGAAATCATTAAAGGGATTAAAAGCACCAACGGCACATGTGTCGTTGGTGCAACCGGGCCTTGGTGGCCCGTTATTGCACCCTAGACAGCCGGCTCCTCCGGCGTCATTGCAACCAGAAGCGTCGCAATGAACACGATGGTAGGAAGTGGAGTTGTAAAGGGTGTCTTTATGTTCGCAGTCGAACCAGGAGAACTGGGCGGCGAAAGATAAGGTGAGCGAGATGGATTTAGGAGGTGTGCCTAGTTGTAAAGTGGTGTAGTAGAGTCTTGTTTTGGATGCGTCTTTGGTGATTGGAAAAGTTATGGAAGAGGGCGTGGTTGCTTCTTGTGAAAGAAGGAATGAAGAAGCTAAAGTGAGATAGAGGATGGAGAAGGTAGTAGAAGCCATTGATGGAGAGTTAGCAAGTGAGGAGTGACAATTTTGAGGTTGTTGCTAGTCTCTTAAATACAGAGGGTGGTAAACTATGGTTTGTTTAGCAGTTTTTTTTTTTCCCTAATCAGTTAAATTCGGTTTTGATTGTTGAAAAAAATGAGGAAATTTTTTAATAGAAAAATAATTTTTTCATGAGAATGTTGTAAAAAAAAAAATCTTATTTTATCTATTTTTTAAAAAAAATTTCTTAAAATCAAACATATATGTTATTTTTATTCAATTTTTTTAAAAATTTTTTTTTATTCCTCTTCTTTTTCCCGCAATCAAACGAGCTTTATTATTTCTATTATCTCTACTACTCTTTGTCTACTCTCATTAGTAAATAGATTTTGATATTTTTATTATTCTCACTTTATACTTATTTTTATCTCTTTATTGTAATTCTTATTCTTAATCAATTTAAAAAATTAATCGACAACCACATTATTATTGTACAGAATTACTAATATATATAAATTGTTTCCAACAGGGGATTGTAACGGATATAAGCGGATAAGGTTAGAGAAAATAGTGTGTAGTGTGTACTATTAGACCTCGCAAAAGTAAGAAGAAAATATATCCCAATAAAGATCTAACGTGACACTGTCGTGCCACTAAAGCTAAAACTTAAAATATTCAAAATGATGAAAGGGTGGCGGCTAAAGGAAGTTTGATTGGCAGACAGTATCATAGATAACGTGGTCAGACTTCAAATAAAATTATTTCTTTCCCCCAATTTGGAGAGCATTTGATTAGATTTGACTGCAACGACCACAGAATGTGACTCTTCAGGAAACATTGGGACAAGTTTCGTAGTCGGTGAGTTACTTAGCCCATGTTTATAAATAATATTTGGATTTGTTTTGAGTTTTGTTTTGAAATTATTTTGAATTAATTTTTTAATAATTTTTTATTCATTTTAAACTTCAAAAAAAATTCAAAACTCAAATCCTCCTCCTAACGTTGGTTTGAGATTTTTATTTTTTCAAAACTTTTTTTTACACAAACACTCAATTGAATCAATCTACATCTAATTAAACATTCAACTGAATCAATACACATCTCACCGCCACCACCACTTTCGTCCAACCGATGCACCACCACCACCGCCGGCCACGGGCACCAGCGTCGACAACTGCCACCACACCATCGCCACAACCACCACACCACCGACCACCGCCGATCGCCGCCACCACCACTTTTCGACCGACCGCCCCACTGCCACCACTTTCCGGCTAGCCACCTCACCTCTACCACCACGTTTATAATTTAACTATAATAAAATACATAACCTAAAAATTAGCAAATGAATTCAAAATTGTTCGATCAGAAGTTGTGGTGGTCGGTCGGAAGTTATGGTGATGGTCGGTCGGAAATTATGATGACGAACGGTCGGAAGTTATGGAGGTAGTCAGTTGGAAGTTATGGTGATGGCCGGTCGAAAATTATGATGGCGAACGCGGAAGTTTTGACGGCCGGTCAGAAGTTGTAGTGGTCGGTCGGAAGTTGTGGTGGGATTAGGTGCAAAGGTGTTACAAATGAGTAAAAGATATGTTTTTTTAAAATATTTATAAATACCAAAAATTTGAGATGATTTTGAAAAAGGTTTTGAGTTTAGTTTTGAGTTAAAAAGTCATTGAAAATGAATTTAAAACAAATTCAAAACATTTTTTAAAACTTTTTCAAAAGTGTATTTTTAAACTAGACCTTATTGCTCATTGCCGTTAAAAAGCTCAAACAACAAAGTCCCTCTCATGAAATTCACATTTTGAGACAAAAGATGATTAGTGTCAAGTGTGAACTGTCCTATGTTATGTCCGTGAAACAGATTCAAAGCCTCAGCCCATTACAGCCCCATCAATTGTTTTATCAATGTTTATCAGCCCAGTCAATTTTTTTTTTTAAAAAAACGTAACCTTTTCAATTCTAACAAATATTCAACCATGTTGTCA
The DNA here is from genome assembly GCA_035048345.1 of Echeveria elegans. NCBI lineage: Eukaryota > Viridiplantae > Streptophyta > Magnoliopsida > Saxifragales > Crassulaceae > Echeveria > Echeveria elegans. Next base: position 34,708 of record JAWWMW010001592.1, read on the forward strand.
AAGTTTGAAGTACAGTCGTGAAAATGTAAAGATATGCAAAGAACAATAGAAGAGTAAGGTCCAGTTTATAAATCAACTTTGAAAAAAGTTTTGAATTTATTTTGAAATCGTTTTAAGTTTTACTTTTGAATAACTTTTTAAATTAAATCTAAACTCAATACAAATTCAAAACT